>CM021105.1:350977708-351172601 GCA_007115665.2 Sequoiadendron giganteum | reverse complement strand
TCACTCTCCCTATCCCTCTCCCTCTCTCACTCAACTCTAAACTCTCTCTCCCTCTCCCACTCTCCCTCTCCCTCTCCCTCTCCCTCCCTCCTTCACACTCTCCTCCCTCTCTCCACTCTCTACCATTAACCCTTAGGTCTATGTGTGTAAAAATTGGATATCCGATTTGGGAAACTTCAATGTGTAGAGCCAAATCTTACAGTTGCAGAACATGTTTTATAAATCGGATATCGGATTTGTGGATCATAGAAAAAAACCATGTGGGCCATTTTTGTGCATTCCAACGGACCCTACATTCTGTTTGCAACACTTTGCAGGTGACAAATGCGTGGTTTCAGATAGGAAGAGACAAAGATCAACTTTTTGGAGCATCTTGTACTCAAATTTGTCATAAGGAATGATTTTTTAGCATCTTTTATGAGGTATTATGGGGAACAATAGTCGTCGGAAGCAAAAGCATAAGAGAAAGCTTACAAAAGAACAAATATCAGAATATAGACAAAGAGATAGAGAAGGTCATAGGAAGAAAAGACAAGCTATGTTAAATATTGGTGAACCTGAGCCTATGGTCTTTCAAGTGAAGAGGAAATTGAATATGTTCAAGGTGAAAATGTAGAACATGATATTGAAATTGGGAATGAAAATGTTCAAATTGATATTGAAAATTTTCAAGGTGAAAATGTTGGAATTGAAGATGTTGAACATGGTATTGAAATTGGGAATGAAAATATTGAAATTGATAATGAAAATGTTGGAATTGAAGATGTTGAGCATGATATTGAAATTGGGAATGAAATTATTCAAATTGATATTGAAAATGTTCAAGGTGAAAATGTTCGAAATGAAGATGTTGAACATAATATTGAAGCAAGTGTAAATTATGTTTCAC
Organism: Sequoiadendron giganteum; assembly: GCA_007115665.2. Lineage (NCBI taxonomy): Eukaryota > Viridiplantae > Streptophyta > Pinopsida > Cupressales > Cupressaceae > Sequoiadendron > Sequoiadendron giganteum. Next base: position 351,171,712 of record CM021105.1, on the reverse strand, counting down.
CATATTACATGAGAAATGAAGAAACTTGTGTGGAAGAAAGACATATTCCAAATTCAAGACCTTCAAGGACCCCTAAATGGTTAGTTGAAATTGGTGATAACATTATAAACAATTTTGAAGGCAAGAGGTCAACACGAACTGTTCGGTTGTGGGCTAGAATACTTTTCAACTGAAATTTTAGTGATAAGACATTGACCGAGCAATGCCAACTTTTTGTACAATTGCTAAAGATGCAAAAGATGAGACCTTTACTAGCCAAATTGAAGATTCATGTGAACAAGAGGACCGAAAAAAATTCTATTATTGTCAAAAATCTTTTTAATGCTCTCAAGTCTATTGGAAAAAATAACAAGGAAAAAGATAAGAGAGTTGCTCGGAGATTCATTACAACCTCCCTAGTAAGCCATCAATTGAAAAAGGCTCGCTTTATGAGACAAACTTGTATTGATTTTGACTTAAATCATAAAAATTTGGATAGAGCACTTGCAAGAAGAGAAAGAATAGATGATCCTCTTCAAAATGATACATGGGCTTTTACCGGGAGGCTTCCACGTGTTGATAAGGAGCTAACCGATAATGTAAAGTAGGCAATTCAACACTTTTGGCATGATAACTCTAGAGTATCACCAATGCAAAGGATGTTTTAAAGTTAAGAATTGGCAGTCGAGACCGTACACCGCATCCTAAACATTTCTTGGAATCAAGCCAAACAATGTTGTTCAACAAATTTATTCAAACACATCCAAATATGGAAATCTTGCAAAGAACTTTTGCAGGTTTGAAGCCATTTTATTTTGTGCCTCTTAAGATTCATAATACTTGTTGTTGCAAATACCATGTGGAGTTTTCAATGTACCATGAACTATTATGCTATATCAATTCTACTTTGCATAGTAATGAAATGTTGCAGGAGTGTGGTGCAATACATCTTCTGAAATCATCAAGGGACTTGCTAGATCTATTTTTATGTTCTAGGGATGATGGTTCCTTTTTCTATAGAAATGATTGTTTAAATGCAAAGTGCTCACAATGTGGTGGCTTGTCAAAGTTTGTTCAATGTTTTCATGAGGGTTCCGAACATGAATTTGGAAAGAATCTTGTTGAGAAAAAGAGATACAAGATAGTCAAATATACTTTGCAGAGTGGAGGTGAAGGTTCTAGATGCAAGTGGGTTACAAAAGAATGTAGTGTTGCTGATTTTATTTCAGATTTTAAGGACACTATTTTCTACAAATATGCAAGGTATAGTCATAGGTCTCAGTGGTTGGACCAACAATTCAAGATATGTAAGGACTCTTTTCTGATTGGCACTATTATATCAGTTGTTTATTTTTCTGAAAACTACACATTGCAACCACAAAATGAGGTACAATCTCAGTATTACAATTCCATTCAAATTGCTATTTTTTTCCACATAACGTTTAGACATGCACCTGATAGTACAGAGGAGGATCGAAAGATAATCAAAGAGTATCATTTTTATATGAGTGATGATAGATCTCACTCGTCCGAGTATGTCCAACATTGTTTCAAGAATTTTTTTGAGTTCTTGCAGGAGCATGATATAGCACTGGGCCGACATCTCATTTGGTCAGATAACTGCACAGGTCAATTCAAGAATGCTCGTATGTTTTATTGGTTGAGTAGAATGCATGTATAAAGGGGAGTACCTAATATTTGGAGTTTTTTGAAGCTAGGCATGGGAAAGGGGAGCATGATGGAGCAAGTGCATGTGTAAAGAGAGCTCTAGTTTAGGAGCAAAATTCAATGATGCACGTTCTATTGTTGATTGGTGTAGTTCAACATTGTTAGAAGGAGGGACACTTGATTCAACAATAAAAAGATTTTTGTTCTTAATCGAGCTACAACCAAAGGTTTTCTTCTTGCTTCTTTCCTGTCGGTATGCTCGTTTGAACCAGATTTTGTAATATATCCTATTTATATATAACAAATTACAGTGGCTTGCCACTTTTAAAAAAAAATAAAAATGTAAAAAGTTCACGTGAATTTGATTTCCCATGTAATTGATTCAAGTTGATTGGGTAAGAGTTTTCTGATGCAAGAGCTAGGACTTGTAGAATCTTGATCCAACCTTAAATCTTTCTGCCCCCACATTTCATTGACATTAGCACTTTGGACTCTTAAGGGAAATCGTCGGTCCAATGCAGCTCGGAGTGATTCGGCGTATTTGGGTGCAAAAGAGGACCATACCTAGCGTAAACATACCCATCCAGACATGTTGGAACATTTTGTTTGGTCCTACGAGTTTGAGTATGAAAGTTGCACCACTTTGTAACTTTACACTGCTTGCATTTGGCAACTTTTCCCTCAACTAAAAACTCATCACCATGGGAAAATGCCTTCGACATAGCCAAAAAAAAGAGAGGTTATTGTAGATGGTCCCAACATGATCCTATATCATCAGATGAAGAGTCTGTAAGCATCATGGTTTTTGAGGAATAGTCTGTCAAAGATTGTTGCCTTTTAGCACTTTGGACTCCTAAGGGAAATCGTTGGTCCAATGCAGCTCGGAGTGATTCGGTGTATTTTGGTGCAAAAGAGGACCATACCTAGCAGAAAATTACCCATCTGGACATGTTGGAAGAGTCCATTTGGTCGTACGATTTCGAGTATGAAAGTTGCACCACTTTGCAACTTTACACTGCTTGCATTTGACAACTTTTCCCTCAACTTAAAACTCATCACCATAGGAAAACATCTTCGAGATAGCCAAAATCGAGAGAGGTTATTGTAGATGGTCCCAACAAAATCCTATATCATCAGATGAAGAGCCTGTAAGCATCACGGTTTCCAAGGAATAGTCTATCAAAGATTGCTGCCTTTTAGCACTTTGGACTCTTAAGGGAAATCGTCAGTCCAATGTAGCTCGGAGTGATTCGGCATATTTGGGTGCAAAAGAGGACCATACCTAGCATAAACGTACCCATCCGAATGTGTTGGAATAGTCCATTTGGTCATACGAGTTCGAGTCTAAATAGGTTTGCGGAGCTACCAATGTTAAATCCAAGTTGACTGACTTTGAGAAAATCCAAGCTGAATGACTTCAAGAAAAGTTGATTCCTTGAATGTAAGACTCCCAAGATGAAGGAAGACCATTAAGAGCCAACATGGTCAAATCTTTTCATCAACAATATGACCAATGGTAGAGAGTTGATCTCTCAATTCAGAAATCTTCATGAAGTAGGTGATGACAAATTCTCCTTCTGCCATCTTAACATGATGAAGTTGTTGCTTCAAGGCTAGAGCATGACTTGTGTTGTTGATCTCATACATCTCCTCCAAAGTCTTAAGCATTTCTCTCACTGTCTTCAACTTAGAGATGATAGGAACAATATGGTCCTTCATGGAATCAACTAACATCTTCTTCGCCTTCATATATTTCTTCCTCCATTGAACTTTCTCTTCCTCATCGGTAGGTTTTGAAAATTTTCTCTCCACACTCAACCAATTCGTTTTCCTCCAAAGTGAGCATAATTCTGAATCTCCATGAAGTGAAGTTTGATTCTCCTTTGAGTCTATCCTCAATTTTAAGACCATTCACCATCTTGACTAAGATAGAGATAGACAAAAAAAAAGGGGAATAGAGGTATTGCTGTAATGACTGGTCCCAACACGATCTTTTTCAAACCCGCTTTGATACCATGTTAGTGTTTTAATGATCAGATAATACAACTGAAAGCACTCAAAAAATGCAACACATAAGACAATAAACACAACAAGAAATCTACTTACAACTCAGGCCCAGCTCATGGCTGAATTTGATACAATGAATAATAGCACCTCTCCTAGATGCAAAGATACAATCGAATATGCTTCTCCTTGAAATCGGCCTGCTACTACTCAAGTGCAAACTTTTTCTTGGAATGTGAATTATGTTGAATGAACTTGATTGAGGAAATGAACAAAAATCACCTTCTATTTATACAAAATAAGGTGACTCTTCAAGGAGGTCGGCCTCTCTTGAAAATAATAAATTACAAAATAATATCAAGGAAGGTCGACCTCATCCATTTAAATAAAATGAGTATAAATTAAATAGTCATAGGCTATCATTTAATTTATTACAACTTAATGTGATCGCTATCATGTTTGAAAAATGTGGTAGCATAGACAAGGCAATGGACTATTTGAAAAAAAACTTCGAAGAAATGTGGTCTCATAGAATTCAATGACATACAAATGCAATTGACAACTGCTCATAATTTTTAGTTATGCAATGTGAAGTAATGATTTGAGTTTGAAAGATGGGTAATGCAATGTAATCAGTGATATAAATATAAACTACATAATATAACCATTATTTTTTATGCTATTGTACATTGATATTTAACCATTGCTCAAGATAAAATTTTCAAAGAGTTTAATCATGCACATGAGGAACAAATTAAATTTCGATTGTCAACTTCTATATATCAAATTATCCAATAATCAAGTGTATGTCCATATACAAAAATGGCATCGACGCCAACTCAAACAAAGTTTTACAAAATGTGGCATATGCCATCTCAATATGTATTCAAAATTTACATGCCAAAATGTCTATCTCATCCTAAACTACTGGTGGATCATCAAAATGGAGCCTCTTTGAAGCACTCGTTGGCTCTGAAGGTAGCTGCACAAGAAAAATTCAAACCACAATTGAGATTAGTTATACTATATAATTTAAAATCGAATAATTAACATCAAAATCAATATACATTGAATTTTAATTGAACTCTAAAATTGAAATCTTGATTACCTGAAATATATGTCTCTTCAAAGGGCTAGGAGTCCTAGAATATACCAAACCAACATTTGAAATGCCAATCTATATATGTGAACAAAAACATAAAATTGATCCAAGTTAGCATACGATTATTGGTAATAGGAACATATTTACCAAACAAAAAATAAAATAAACACATACCTCTTTAGGTTGATCTTTTTCTTTATCTCCTTCAGGTGTTTCAACAAATCCTCCTTGAGGTGTTTCAACACCTAATCTTTGAGGTGTTCCAATACCTACTCCTTTAGGTGGTGTGTCCTTTGTCAACAAATCTATATAGCTCATAATTTCCTATACATAAAATTGACGAGTACATATGAAACTACCAATCTATGTCGATGTATGTATAATCAATATAAGATTTTAAAAATCTTAATTCAATCCAATTTGAGTTCAATTACCTTCCCCTTATCTAACTTTGCACCTCCATAGTCTGGATGAGGCTGCACCTCACTCACACTAGATATTTGCTACAAGAGGAAAATAAGATAAGCATATAAGTTATTATATAATTTCATTAATGACAATTCAAATGACAAGCAAGTATATAATATAAAATGTAAATAAGTGAGTGCAAAAATATATACTGTGTGTGTGTCCAAGCCAAATGAAATGGCCCTAAGGGTGCTATCAGTCACCCATGTGAGTTCCTCCTCACACATCAAGTGTTAAATAGACCATGTAAATAAATATTAGTACTTGATACTATCTCTTATTAAATATTCATTTAAAAAAAAATGCAAGTTATGAAATTACAACTTAAATCTTACCTATGTCACTATTCTAGCATCCCCCTCTCTAGTAGGAGAGGACTCTATAGGGTGCACTCCACTCCCCTACAACTGATCTATAATGTCCAAATCATGGAGGTCATAATCAAAAGTGTCCAAGGGATGCTCCACGGGCTGTACAAGAGGACCCAAGCATATCTGGCGGTACATAGTGCAAGTATATGGCACACAAATATGTGGACCTAAGGAGGAGGATGCACCAGCACTCGAGCCTTCGCCAACATCAGCAGAATGTGGCTAAGCTACTGTAGAAGCATGCAAAACCAAATGACCACTCAAAGAGTGAATAGCCTAAATAGTCTGTGTGGCTGCATCCTAGATAATATATGGATGATATATTGGAGGTGGCGAAGGAAGGGGAGGAAGGGGAGGAAGGGGAAAATTTGGGCGCGGGACTACCCTAACTGCCCTTGGTCTATCTTGGGGCATACCTCCACCGACGTCCTTGGAGGGTTTAATGTCAAAGTAATTGACATGATTCCCTAACACAAACTCAGCATATAATTTTTTAATAAAGTAAAATGGTATATCAGAATTATTGTTCGGTGGTTTATCAAAAACCATACACCAATGATCCCAAAAGTTAGCTACAATGTCCCTATGAATGCACCATTTTATAGAAAGTTTTTTTTTATTCACATTCACTGGAAAACCGGTGCGGGGGTCAATGAATAAAGAGGCTATTTGGAGATCTTTCACATCATTGTAAGACAATCCACATCCATAATATTCCCTCATGTCTTCTCGCCATGAATGAAAGGAATTACGTTGGGTGGAGAGGGTTTCTATATTTTTTATTATTTCCTTCAATGTGTTTGTCATATCTCTCAATCGAGGGATTGTCTTATAAACTTCACAAATGCCCCTCAATTGCCCCAATTTTTCACCAATTAAGTCTTCAATTGGTGGTTGCGGAGGTGGTGGAGTGTTTGGAATTTGTGGATTTTCATTCTCAGCCATAATACCTTATTAAAATTAAAAACTAATTAATCTAATTGAAATTACACAATATAAATGAAATTATTGTAAAAAAAATCTTAGTTTTTAATAAAAATCCCAAAAAAATCCTACTTTTTCACATTAATCCATAACAAACTCTAATTTTTGATTAAAATACATCAGCAACACTTGTTTTTAATTAGAATCCATTTAGATACATTAATTTTTAATAAAAATTCAATGTAAACTCTAGTTTTTGATAAAAATCAATAGAAAACCCTATTTTTGATAAAAATCAATAGAAAACCCTATTTTTGATAAAAATTTCATAAAAATACTTCAAATTAAGAGAATCTACTTGAAAAATCGATTAAAACATTTTAAAAACCAAATACTTACCTTTGAAATCGGATATCTGATAGAAGCGGATATCGGATTTTCATTTTTCCTTGTGTGCCCGCTGCAAACAGTGAAAAATGAAGTTATAAGGGTCGATGGCTTTTATAAAATGTTTCCACAAATCAGATATCCAATTTGTAGAAAATAGGTTTGGGTTTTGGTTTGGCTAAATGTACTGACACCCGAACCTAGAAAAGTCAACTCGGCATTTCCGTGCTTTTGAGTCGATCCAAAATGTGATTTTTTTCTCATTGCCACTTTTTGGCCCATCATGATCCTGCACATACCCAGCTAGTCATGCTAAAGACTTTGGCCATACTCTCCCATTTGAAAGCAACACACTTGTGGGTACTCTCAACACCAATCCATCTACCACTTGGACACCAAAATTTGGCACTTCTACCATTCCCAAACACCCCTTACATCAACATCAACCACTTACACTTCATGATTCCATGACTACATCGACATATCGAGGGTACCCCTCTTCATCCATCCACATGAGCACCACAGGTGTACCCAACATCATGCAAGGAAGTGTGGACCAAGTGTCTCAAATTGACCCATAAGGGCATGCCAATACCTTAACACAAAGTTAACCCTTAACACAAATAGGGACATCTTTATCCAATCCTCCAACTAGCTCATCCATACAATTGGTTTCACAAAACAAATCCATCCCATCCATTATCGATCCAAATCAAAATAATCCCTTGGTCATGAACCCCATCAACCAAGGTAATACCTTGTCCACATCCCTAGCGCAAGGAAATCCCCAAGACATTGGACAAGGGAGCCTTTTCAATCAATGGACTCAAGGTCCTAGTATGCCATTACCATTACAAAATATAATGGCACCATCCTCATCTTTTCTCATGGTCCCTTTTACCATGCAAAATCAAATGAGACCTCAAATTTACATTCCTCCATCTCAATCCACCATCTTCTAAGGAATGTTAAACCAAGGGAACCCCAAACCTCTCATCAACAAACCACTACCCACTCAAAACATCAACACGCAAAATCCATCACAAGTGTGCCAACAACCAACTGATCCTACATTGCAAGCACATGCCTTAGCTTTAAAACAAGCACAACAAGGTTATCAACAAGTCATCCAACAACATCAATAAAAATAAGCATCCTAGCAACACAACAACAACAATAACAAAAACAAGTAGCCCTAGCAGACCAACAACAACAATCAACCCTAACAACATAACAAGAACAAAACCAACATCAAGCAGCCTTAGAAGCACAACAAGCAATCCTAGCAACTAAAACAATAGCAACAACAACAAGCAACCTTAGTAGCACAACAAACAACCTTAGCTCTAATCTCAGAAGGAAATACTCTAGCTTACAAAGACAATCGCCCATCAACTAGTTCGAGCGACAAGCCTCGTGTTTGGGCTAAGAACAAGAATGTAACAAATGATGGCATGGTAGATGCTAAGGTGGTCCTATGTGCTCATAGGTTGAACAACAATCAAATAGCTAATGTTCAACCAGTTGTGCAACAAACAACACCTCCTTAGAACAATCAAATTAACAACACTGAAACACAACAACAATGAACCTCTTACAAGTACTGTATACACCTAAAAATAGTCTCGAGCACAAATTAATTAAATACTAGTTATTTAATTAATGAATCTTAATTCCTCTACTTATATAAATAAATTGATAATTTTATTTGTATAGTTCACACCTTTAATTATTCTATTCAAAAATCATCTTCCCTCTTGAATTAATTAAATACACAAATTTAAATAATTTTTTATTTAATTATTCCCCTTCCTCATTAAATTTGAATTTTTAATTCAAATTTGTCAGATTTCTCCATAATTTCCTAACTTCCTCCACATCATCACATGTCACATGATTTATTTTATTTATAATTTCTAAATTAGAAATATTCATCTAACCTCCTAACCTCCTTGGAGACACATGGCTCTTCTTTCTAATTGATGCTCTTTGACACTTGGATGATTTGTCCTTCCAAATGGAGCAACCTCCATGAATTCCTCCAACCTCTTTGTGCTCCATTGTTGATATCTCAGGATCACAATATGAACCATCCATCTTTGCTACCTCACTCAAAGCTTGGAAAAATCTATAAATAGTAGATCATTCTACAATTTTTCAACAAGGATTTCATCATAAACTTATGTTGCAGAATTTATCTTAGGAATTAAGAGAAATTGCGAGCATTTTAGAGATGCATAGCATTTAGCATTGTTATCATGGAAATTTTATTTTGTATCATTTTAGTGTTGTATTAGTTTTCATCATAGAATGGCATTTATATTTTCATTATAGCACTAGTAATCATCTTAGCATCATTTACATAGAAGCAATCTCATATTTCATTTAGCTTTCATATCAAAAATACCAAAAATTTGTTAATGTAGGAATGTAGTTTTGCATTTCATAAATCTTCTCGTCTCTTAGGTTGTCATCTTGTGGATTCTTGTGCAACATAAAAATATGAGAGCATGAATTTGAAGGTCCATAAGATTAGAGAGCAATGAAATGATTTGAGAGAATATTCATAGCAGTTTAGTTTGTTATTTCAATTCCTTTTATGTAAGATGTTTCATTGATGTGTGTTTAGTTTTACTTTACTAATTCCTCCACTTTAATTACCACACATAAGTTTGGTGCCCATCATGGGGCCCTAGCCCCTTTCATTAACATTTTCTATAAAAGTGTGTTTTATAGGTTCAGACGTGAAATCTTTTAACGTGGTCGTGAGTTCTTTCGGCCATACGAGCACTGTTCTGGCACATCCGAGCAACTTTTCAGTGCATATGTACCATATTTCGGTGCATGCAGGGATTATTTTGGCACATTCATAATTTATTTTAGCACATATATGGACTGTTCTAGCGCATTCATAGGTTTTTCTGGTGCATAGGTGTAGTATTTTAGCGCATTGATTCTTTTTTATGGCGCATCTATTTTATTCGATAGAAATTCATAATTCGGAGAATTGATTAATATTTCTTTATTTTGCAGGTTTTGAGAACACTGTCAGAGACTCTGTTGAAACCATAAAAAATGTTGTCAAAGAATGCAAAGTTGAAACTACTAGAAATTGATTGCAGGGTTGAATTTATCATCATTTCTTTTGATTAAGTTAGGAACATAGCTTAATTAGGGGGAAACGAACACCATGTTTGCTATGATTGTTGAATGGTAGTCATGTATGCTCTCCCCTTAACTGGGTGATCAGAAAGCCAAACCCATTCTTTTTCTTTTTGCAATTTAATCCTTAGAGGGCCTTCCTTGGTGGGACAAGAGGTAATCACCCCAAGGGAACAACCCAACCGGGAACACGCTAAATCCAAGCAAGTTCCACCTGGGATATAAGTGTGGGTACTTGAGGAAAGTTCAAGTATCATGAGGATTATTTTGACAAGAAGGGAAAAAATTGTCTCTTGCAATATGGATGAGCCCCCATGAACAAAATACTTTTACTAAAACCCTTGTTGTAGTATGCCAAAAATCCCTTTTCTATTTTCTGGTGCAAGAGGTATAACCTCCAAAGTCATCCCGTGTTCTTGTGGAATTTGGTAGAAATGAGAAGTCTATCATGGGAGATTCATGAGGACTGAAGCTTGGCTGACCCGAGAAGTGAGTGCAATGCAAGGGGGAGCCAGTGTGGTCAAGCCTCTAATAATTCACCAAAAGTAAGCACAACTGGACTAAAAATCCAAGTGGGAATCTAGTAAATATAGTCCTTCACAGCCCGAGGGATTGTACTTGCTTGATGTTTTTCATATGCATGTTTTGAAATGAATTTTGAACAAACATCACATACTGGGATATACAACCATTGATTCAGGAGAACATCCACAAAAATTAATCAAATCCCCTACCAGAAAAATAGAAAAATTCATCAAACTATGAAAAACAAAGAACATTTTCCCAATCAAGCACATCCATTGACTATTCTGGCACATGACTTCAATATTATAGCACATCCATTTACTGTTTTAGCACATTTATCCTCTGTTATAGTGCATCTATACTATTTGGCAGCACATACCTTCCATACTTTGGCACATTTATTACTTGTTTTGGCGCATCCATCCCTTGTTCTAGCACATTTGTGCCTTTCTACAGTGCATACAAGCCATCATTTAGCACATCCAAGTCACTCTTTAGTGCATCTATATTTTAGCGCATCTGTGCACTATTCTAGCGCATTCATAAAATTTTCAAACTAGAGAGTTGAATTCCCCGTCTTTCTGAATTTTAAAACATAGTTCAAGATCCTCTTCGAAACATAACCATTCCTCAATTATACCAAAGTCTCAAACTTGTTGAAACTAGTCTTCTCAAGTGAAAATATTTAACTTAAACTTTGATCAAATATCTAAAGTGCCCCATCATCACATCTATCTTTGGTTAAAAACCAAGTTTCACCATCAGGATTCATCATCCTTCAACCCTAAATGAACATTGTGTAATCATATTTGTTTTGTCCCTTTGGCACTCCTTCAAACAAAGATCAAAGTTTAGTCAAAACTATAACACTTGTATGCCCATTCAAACAAGATCACAAAGACAAAAATTCAAGGAGAAAGAACTTGAAACCCAAAATAACATGGCTAAAAGAGAAGAGAATCCTTTTTTCGGAATTCATCAAGATGAGGTAGAAGAAATAACGGATGAAGCCATAGAACAAGCACAAATAGATCCCAATTTCCATAAGTTCATGGAGAAAATCTTAGAGAAAGGGAGAAAAATATTTTCTAATGATGGCTAAACAAGGTATGAAATTGCTCCCTAATTTTGACATAAACCAATTGAAAAGTACACCCCAAAACAATGAAGGTGAATAATATAAAAACAAAGAGGTGGAATCTTCCAAGACCAAAGAGGTTGAAACACCTAAGAACACCAAAAACAACATCCAAAATGTTGATTTAGTGACTACCTTCATGAAACAAATGCAACTCATGCAACAACAAATCCAAGACATGCAGATAGGGACTAGAAAAAGATATCTATTGCAAGACATATTTCCCTATCCTTTTGATCCAAGCATAAACATGATACCCTTCCCTAAATATTGTGAATTCCCAAAGTATGACAAATACAATGGTAAAATAGATCCTATTGACCATGTGATGGAATTACGTACGATGAGCTTGGAATTTTCCCATGAAGACACATATTTGATGATACTATTTCTATGAAGCCTTGGTGGGAAATGCATGGAGTGGTTTTCCAAACTTTCTCTCGGTATTCAACCCTTCGAAGAATTGGTTAACAAATTTATTACTCAATACTCCTATAACATACAACATGAGATAACAATGAAGGATATTTGTAACACTAAACAAAAAAAGGGGGAATCATTCCTTATATTTTTGCAAAGGTGGAGAAAGTTATTTGCTAGGTATGCACGACCCATACTTGAAAAAGAGAAAATGGAAATCTTTATTGACAACCTTATTGACAAAATGAGTTATAGATTAGAGCTGCATGTCCACCCAACTTCGAAAAGGTGATTGAAAATGGACTAAAAATTGAAAAAGCATTGGTAAACAGAGGAGTAATCAAAATATATAACAAAGGGAACTCATCAAACAATCATAACAATGACAATAAACTAAGGTTTTCAAAAAAAAACAAGAATACTAATAACGATGATTCAAATGAAACACACAATGCAAAATCGATCTTCAATTTATGGGGAACCACATCTAAGACCAACCAAACCCCAAATTAAAACAAGACCAACCAAAACACAAACTAGAATACCAATCAGAACAATAACCAAAACAATGCTCCATATTGACCACCACCATATCCAACGCCATCAAATTGTAGGAAATTCACACCTTTGCATCAATCACTTGAATCTGCATTGATGGAACTTTTGGCAAAAAATCTTACCACCTTGCCTAACACTCGAGGTTTTGAGCCAAAAGTGAAATTGTCATGGTTGAATGATTCTCATTACTATGAATTTCATCAATGCAAAGGTTATATAACAAATAATTGCATGTAATTAAAGCACAAGATGCAAGATTTGATAGACCAAAAGATCATACAAATAGAAGGTCCCTAAACAAACAATGACCATGGTGCATTTAAGAATCCTTTACCCAATTATGAAAAAGGAGAATCTTCTTCTACAAACAACGAGAATAAAAACGTGAATTATGTTTATGAAACAACCATTCTGCACATCTTAGCAGTCGAAGATCAATTCAATGCACCAAACAACAGTGATCATCAAAACAATGTTCCTACCCTTGACATCATCCCAATCAATAATGATCATAACAATATTGTAGCCACCGACAATCAAGTAAATGTTATCAAAATCAGGGAGAGACAAGACCATCAATCAGTTAATGCCACCACAAGGGCTCAAGGAAAATATATCTTAAAAGGAAGCACATCAAGAGCACCTATTACCCCATCTAACCAATACAATATTGTCGATCAATTATAGAAAATCTCAACGCAAATCTCAATACTAGAGTTTCTTAAAATCTCACCAGCTCACAAAGAAATTCTAGAGCAAGCCTTAGTAGCCACCACAGTGCCAACCAATCTAGAAGTATGCCAATTTCAGGCCATGGTAGGACACTTAACTATGCCTCATTGCCTATCCTTTTCTGAAAATGATGACGCCTCACCCACACATCCCCATAATGCTCCATTGCATATCGAGGTCATAATCCACAAAAATCATGTAAAATGTGTCTTAATAGATGGAGGAGCGGGTCTGAATATCTGTACTTTGAAACTAGTTTGTGAACTTGGGTTTTCAAAGAATGCTATTGATGCAAGAAGGAAAATTACTATCAAAGCTTATGATGTTGAAGAAAGACCATCTTGGGGACTAATTGTCTTGCCTATCCAAGTGGGACCTATCCAAAAGGACATAGCTTGCCAAGTGTTGGACAAAGACTTGACGTACAATATACTCCTTGGGAGACCATGGATCCACTCAATGCAGGTGGTTCCATCAACGTATCACCAATGTTTGAAGTTCCCCTTTAATGGACAGGAAATCACCATCTCGGCCGACTCAAACAACTCTCAATACTACAACACATTGAAAATATTCCAAGACTCCTTCATGCCTCATAATAGAGAAGCTACTGCTTCTAGCTTCTCCAATGGCGAGAAACAACAAAGAATCTTGTCAAGATGGGTTGAGAAAAAGGACCAATCAAAGGATAAGGGTATCAGTGACTCTGCTCCCTCAAGTAGTGGAAGTCAATCAAAGAGATCGTCAAATCAGCTTGAGAAAGACATCGAATCCAAGGACAAAGGAATTGGTAGCTCCACTCAAGTAAATCATGAAAGTTAATTAAATCTCCTATCCAAACAATTTGAAAAGATGCAGTTGAAAGATAAAGGTGTAGGTGAATATTCCCTTGAGAAAATATTGTGCCTTTCACAATTGCTACCGTCTCCCAGAGCATATGGGCAGCCATCAATATCAATACAACCATCTCCACAACCCACAACTCTGTTCGATGGAAAATTCATAAATGCAAGTACCATGGAAGAATTTGAAGACAAGGATGTGCTCAGTTAGATTTATAAAGATGAAGATGAATCTTCATCAACATCTACCACAACAACCATTAGGATCCCAACTGACCTATATTGTAAGGGTTTCACTATCCTGGAAAAGATGGGTTACGAAGGTAGTTGTCCTATTGGGAAAAGAAAAGAGGGTATTGTAGAGCCTGTTCAACTTGTCACTAAGAATGCCAAAGATAAGATGGGATTGGTCTATAAATAAGAATCCAAAGAGGAAACAAAAGAAGAGGCCACCAAAAAGGTTGTTGAACGAAACCTACAACTGCAAGCTAGTGATGCCTATGAAACTAACTCAAATGAATATGAGTGGGATTCATTGTCTAAAGAATCTTGTCATGATAAAAAAATTGATGTAATACAAAGGTATGCACCCACGGTCATGGAGGGACAAGGCTTAGGTTCTAGACCCCTTGAATTTGGATCACAACCTATCGATGGCTCCAGTGAAGATGATCAGCCTCCTAGTGACACAGATCATTGAGAGGAGAGTAACATCATAGATCTCGATCTCACTATTCCTTACCATGAATATTTTTCCATTCTAACCTTCACCGTTTCCTACCTTGACCAACCTAATGATCCCTTGCCATTAATCCACCACAAACTTGTCGATTGGGACCAAACCATGCCTCTAGATATCCCGATTTTTGTGGATGACGATGCTATTGTTACTTATCTCTGCACTGACAAGCCTAAAAAATGTTCCACCACTAAATCTCAGGATGAAGCTTCCATTCAAGGGAGTTCCAAATCTTCTAGCTACAAAATAAATAATGAAAATAGATCTAATGGTGAAAACCATTCTATGGCAGCATTAGATCATGAAAAAGTAAAAAAAAAAGAGCGTATTCGACGGTGTAAACCTCTCTAAGGTGCCAAAGGATGGAAGATTTGACACTCTGCTAGAACATTACCATGAGAGATCTCCAGTGCTGGTAGAATCTACACAATCTATCAACATCAACACTCCAGACAAAGTAAAAACTCTACATTTGGTGGCATCCTTGACTGAACAAGAGAAACCAAGGTTTACCAAATTATTTGAAGAAAGGAAAGTTAACTTCACTTGGTCTTATGTGGATATGTCTAGTATTGATCCTGAACTAATCATGCACCATTTGTATCTTCCCATTGGAGTAAAACTAGTAAAGAAAAAGTTAAGAAAGATGCACCCTCACATTGCCTTGCTGGTCAAAGCAGAATTGAAAAAAATATTGGACGCAAGATTCATCAGACCAATAGACTATGTCAAGTGGATTTATAACATTGTACCAGTATTTAAACCAGATGGTAGCATTAGGATTTTCATGGATTTCAGAGATTTGAATAAGGTTTTTCCAAAAGATGATTTTCCTTTCCCAAAAATTGATATCATAGTGGATCTGACAGCAGGACATGCAATGTTGTCACTCATGGATGGCTTATCAGGATACAACCAGATAAAAATCACACTGGAGGATCAAGATAAAACAATATTTACCTATCTGTGGGGTACTTTTTGCTAGAATATCATTCCTTTTGGGTTGAAGAACATTGGAGCCACCTATCAACACACAATGACCACCATTTTTCATGATATGATGCATAATTTCATGGAAGACTACATGGATGACCTACTGGCTAAATATTTTACCAGGGAAGGACACTTGGAGATCCTAGACAAAGTTTTCATGGAGAGATTCATTGTTAGATTAAACCCAAAGAAATGTGTGTTTGGTGTGACATCCACAAAGTTGTTGGGATATATAGTTTCAGAAAAGGGAATTGAAGTGGATCCCACAAAGGTCAAAGCCATCATGGAAATGCTACCACCAAAGAAAATTATTCAATTGAGATCCCTTCAGGGAATATTTCAATCCATCAGGAGGTTCATCTCATAGCTAGTAGACAAAACACATCCATTCACTCACTTGCTCCACAAGAATGTCAAGTTCAAATGGGATGAGAAATGTGAAGAAACCTTTAATCAACTGAAGCAATACTTGATGTCACCACCCATCTTGGTACCACCCATTGAAGGGAAACAACTGCTTCTTTATATCGCAACAACTAAGGTATCCTTGGACACACTATTAGCACAAGAAGATTCTATAGGAAAGGAAAGAGCAATTTATTATATCAGCAGAACACTGAATGGTTATAAAATCAATTATTCCTTGATTAAGAAAGCTTGTCTGGAAGTAGTATTTTCTACTTAGCAACTTTAACATTATATGATAACTCACACTGTCAAGCTCATAGCTAAAATTGATCCTTTGAAATATCCGCTAAGCAAGGAAAACCTCATAGGAAGACTAGCTAAATGGGTGATGATACTAAGTGAGTTTGACATTAAATCAAAGGACAAGTGATAGCTGATCAATTAGTAGAATCACCCCTACAAGATGACCACTTGATGCATATTGAGTTCCTTGATGCAAATGTCTTTACTGTCACTCCATAATAATGGATGCTATATTTTGATGGATCATATACACAACATGGGTCCGGTGCTGGGATCTTGTTTGTTAATCCATAGAAACACACAATTCCAAAATCCTATCGGCTGATTTTTCCCTACACCAACAACATAGAAGAATATGAAACTCTCATCATCGTTATCAAACTAGTAGTTGAGTGGAAGATCAAAGAGCTACAAGTCTATAGTGATTCCCAATTGATCATTAACCAAGTGAATGATAATTATCAAACCAAGGATGATAAGTTGATGCCGTACAAGAGAATGATTGACGATTTCAAAAATTATTTCATTGAGATTAAATTCGAACATATTCCAAGGGAAAAAAAAATAGCAGCCAATGCCATGGAAACAATTGCTTCTCTCTTACAGATCATGAAAAATCAAAGCTGATATGAGTTCATGGTGGAACAAGTGTTTAACCCTTCCTATGAAAATACAGAATCCCAAGTTATATGCCACCTAGTTGACCCTGAATCATCTACCTATGGAAATATCTATGCCCATTTGAAATACAATACCTTTCCACCCGATCTTTCTTGAAATCAGAAGCATAGCCTTATTCGTCAATCCACACGCTATACCTTGATAGCTGACATACTTTATCAAAAAGGTCTTGATGGTACTCTCCTTCATTGTCTCAAACATGATGAATCTGACTTGGCTTAATGCGAGGTCCATGCCAGTATTTGTGGAAATCATTCAAGTGGACTTACCATCGCTAAGAAACTCCTACGTTTGGGGTATTACTGGCCAAATATGGAGAATGAGTCCTATCAATTTGTCAAGAAATGTGAAAAATGTCAAATCCATGGTAACCTTATCCATGCTCCAGCCCAAGAGTTGCAACTATTTTCCTTGACATGGCCCTTTTGTTAGTGGGGATTGGATCTTGTAGGAAAAATTCATCCATCATCATCCAATGGACAGAAGTTTATCATCACAACCACAAAATATTTCACAAAGTGGGTTGAAGTCGTTCCTCTAATCAACATCATTGGGAAGCAGATTGCCTCTTTCGTCCTGAATTACATAATTTTTCGATATGGTATTCCTCAATATATTGTCACAGACAACGATAGGCCTTTTAAAAATTAGGACATGCAAGAACTTTGTCACAGACAATGATAGGCCAAGTGGAAGCAACAAACAAGACTATCTTAAAAATTCTTAAGAAAATCATCAATGAGGCTAGAAAGGATTAGCATATTTAGCTGAATCTTGCTTTATGGGTGTACCGAAAAAGTGTCTCCACCCCAACAGGTGCCACACCATATTCCCTTGTATATGGAGTAGAAGCCATTCTACTTATTGAGGTCAAGATACCTTCACTTTGAGTGTCTCTGAAGCGAATCAGATCAAAAGAAGACTATAGAGTTTCCAAATTGTAGGAGTTGGAACTATTGGATGAACGTCGTCAACTTGCCATGGATCACTTAAAAGCATACCAACAAAGGATGTCACACAGTTACAATCATAGATTCAAGCCCATAAATTTCCAAGTTGGCGACCTAGTACTGAAGGAAAATCCCTGTAACCAGCAAGATCGAGAAAAGAAAGGAAAATTTGAGCCAAATTGGTTGGGGCCTTTTGTTATTGTATCAATCTTTGGATCAACGACATATTAGTTGTCCACACCAGAAGGGGATTTATTTGAGGAACTAATGAACAACCTTCATTTGAAGAAGTTCTACACATAATGCATCCAATGCATGATTAAAAAGTCTTGAAAAAATAATAAAAATTAGAAAAAGTCTTGAAAAACATAAAAATCAAAAAAAGTCTTGAAAAAATTCATAAAAATCAGAAAAAGTCTTGAAAAAATCATAAAAATAAAAAAAATACAAAAAAACCATTGCCTTGATGAAAACTTGGCAAGCATGCGTCTTGGTAACAACAAAAAAAACATAATATTGGAAAAGGTGCAATAAAATAAAGTGGTGAAAACCTGGTAAACATGTGCTATTTGTGATTGGATCTGCTCTTCCATCTATTTGGAAACGTGTGTCGATTGCTCGCTTTTGCCATCATTACATGTACATGTCTATCATAAAAATGAGCTTCATCTCCATATCCAACTGCTATGGTCGTGTCCCACCATGGCTTGGTTTTTCATTGTGCATATCCATAATAATTGGTTTGTTTCTCTTTGGGAGAAAAATTATGAACTCATTAGGGGCAAATAAATGTTGAGCTTAAACCAACAGGTAACAAACAAGCAACAACAAGACAGCTTGGCACAGACAACAATCACCATGAACATCCATCACAATCAATCAAACAAATCAACCATCCACCTCAACATCAAGATAATCAAATCAAATATCACTGGATGATCATCTTCTGAATCATGGTTAGATCATGTTGACACAATTGTTCAAATGTTTTATCTCGATTGTTGCTATCATTTCTCTCAAGTACCTCGATGATGTTCTAAACTAGAGGGACTAGGAAGGAGAATGATATTTTCTTTGTCTATTGTTTGTGAGTCAATCATTACTACTGTGCAAATTATCGCAGGACATGCTCTACAAAGTATCATTGATGACATTCTGAATTTGCAGGGGCAAATGATTAACTCTTATCTTTTTACGCAAGTAATGCTTAGGTCATCTTGGTCCAATTATACCTAGATTCTTGTGTTGCTTTGCAATATCAAAACTTAACAGAAGTTGTATGGAAGTTTTACTCAGGTCATCATGGTCTAATTACACCATCGATGTTTGTACTAACTTTCAAAATTTTAAAAAACTCAATGATGATACCAAGCACAATGAATCAGATGACAACATTTCATAGTTAGGTTTGCATGGCTAAGATAGGATTGCATTCATATTAGTTATGCATTTTCATTATAGATTTTTCCAAGGCTGACAACGTTTGACATGATGTTATCTTGCATTAAAAGATTGAGTACACTTGACATAATGAATCATATCATTTCATTTGCATTATCCATTTCATATCATATCATTAGAGAAGTATTATCATGCATTCATCCATATATCCATCATAATAGTTGCATTATAAAATAAAACATCATCATCCATCCATGTATGCATCTATCATACATATGCATTTATCACACATTTGCATTACATTGCATAGATACATAAATAAAGCATTTTCATAATCCATACACATATCATACATCTATGCATATATTTAATCATATGATTACATAAAATTCCAAAAATAGAGCATCATCCATATTAACATCATAATCCATTCACATACTCATTCCTGCATTAAGGTCATATATTTACATCAAAAAAATCTAAAAGAAAGCATTATCCTCACACATACATACATTTGCATTATCATATATCCATACATACATACATTATCATATATCCATATAATAAACCATTTCGTACTCATTTCCTTGATATATACATGTGAAAAATACAAAAATACAGTGCATACCATATCATTTGCATGACTGCATCCATCCCATACATCATAAATAAAAGCACCATCCATCAACACATAGAATCATACATCATCATCTCATTAATGCATCCATACATAAAACATAGCATGAAAACATATAGAATCATCATCACATTCACACATTATTATCACATATGCATATAAAGCATCACATAGCATAGAAAATAAAATGCATCCATCATAAAAGCATATAAACAACATGTAGATCACAAAATTTCTATTGCATATCACACAAATCTCAATGTCAAGTGTATAAGGATGTCCAACAACATAAAGAGATACATCATGAAAAATGGGGAAGTATATCATAATATCGTAAAATCTATAAATCAATTTATATCAATGTCTCAACAATGCAATCAAGTGTGACCACGGGAATCTATAGTACTGCCCCCAGATGTTGTAGGACCTGCCCCTCCTACTACACCTATCCCTGGAGCTCTGCCTAGGGCCCCTTGGAATTTGCTGAGTAACTCCCCTGTTGGTGGACCTTGAGTGAGTTTGTCTACTCGAGGACTATGCATAACTCACTCATCTCTCTGTAGGTACAACCTCATGATATCTACCTCTATAATATTCGACCTCTCTGGTCAAATCTCATATCTCTTAGATATAATATTCAGTGGTACTTCCCTCTGCTTCCCTCAAAACCCTCTCTACAATGGCCTCCACTTGTTCATCCTGTTGTCACTGAGTGTCCCTCTCACCTGTCAAGGTGGTGATTTGAGCCTGTGCCTATGTTAGGGCCTGTGCCTATCCCTGTATCTATCCTTGGGCCTATGCAAGTAATGCCTGTACCTGGGCCAATTGACCCTGCAACATCTGAACCTAGACTTGTAAAGCAATGATCTATGTCTATTGCTACTGTGAAGGAACCACAATTTGTACATGTTGTTGTGCCTTAGCCACCAAGGATCTCCGATGCTAAGGTATCATCATATCCTGCACATCAAATGCTCAACCTCCTCCATCACCACCTCTTCCATCATCTCCTCTGCCATCTCCTCCCATAGCTCTCTCCTCCTCCTCTCCATCACCCCTCCCTCACCTCTGTCTCAGTTCCCTCTCCTCATCATCATCTAATACTGGCACTGGCTCATTAGGACTGGACAGTCTGGGAAAGGGATGTGTGTTGAAGTACTTTGCATACTCCTCTGACATGGCAGCCTCTGCAACCTCTAGATGATATGCCCACATCACGGGTTGTAAACCGTAGTACTCCTAGCAAGCTGCATCATAGGACAAGATGGGTCCCCAGTCTAGTATGTCTTGGTGCCTCCATGCATATGTAGCTACTCCCTGTAACATACCCTATACTCGGTCATACTGTCGATGCACCTGACCTAGAATAAATCTCTCAATGATGAATCATGTACGTCCAATCAAAAACCTAGTTGTACACACATACAACATCTCCAACTAATCCTTGACCCACTTCTCACAATATAGGTATGACCACTAGGTTACAGTTTCAAGATCATCAAAAACTCATCGCCAGTACTCTAATTTGCCTAGTTTATGCTGGAAAATGGGGCCTCTATAACCATATAAATACAACTTGCCAATCACCAAAACCTGTCTACAACTACCCAAGTAACCGCTATATGCTCCCATTCCTAGATATGAAGTAAGGTCATCCCAGCTGAGAGGCTAGCAGCTCCAAGATACACTACTTGATGAAGATCATGATAAAGAGGCTAGCATACATGAACCCCAGGCATATCGGGTTCCCTGTAGAATCATCTTCTCTAACACCCAACCCCACCCAATAGATAGTCCCTTCGACTTGCGGTTGGGACATAGGAAACTACCAACAAAATTTGCAAGTACAGAAGGTAGTGGGGCATAACTGTCACACATCTCCTACTAGGGTATCTCGTACCCACTAATCTAGTCATCATAAAAAATCCTATGAAGAGCATCTCTCCCACCCTGCTCTATATGATCATATATGACAATATCACCTACCATAGGAATCCGTAGAATCCGGTACACATCCTCTAGGGTCACGTTCATCTTGTTGGTAGCCAAGTGAAAGGTGTTGTGGTCGCTATGCCACCACTCTACTAGTGTTGTGATTAGTGCTCGATTAATCCTAACTTGGGGCATATCAATCAAGTGGTACAACCCACATCCCTAAATCAAATCCTGCTCAGCCTAACTCAAGTGGGGAATCAGCTCCCAAGTCCATGGGAAGCACTCCCAAGACATCAGGACTCCTAAATCACTCTCCTATCACAATTAAAAATCATAAAATCAATCAATCAAACATCAATTAGCCTATCAATCTATCAATCTATCATTGTACCTCATCTAACATGAGGAAAGTCTATCAACTTATCATTGTACCTCACCTATCATGAGGTCAATCATCATCAATTAATCATCGAATCTCACCTATCATGAGATCGACACCATCTAATCTACCAACATCATCAATCAAAATCAATCTGAAGGATGATGCGATCGAAAAACATCCAAAATCAAGGAGAAAAATAAAAAATCCTCTATTCTGGCATGGATGCACCATAATAGCGCTTCTATGTGCTAAAACAAAGATGCACTAGAAAATTCAATCTATGCGCTATAACAAGCCAGGTATGTGCTAATTCAACGTATGCGCCAAAATTTCCTATCTATGCACTATAATAGTGCATTTATGCTCTACTTTGATGTATGCGCTATTTCATCTAGTGGATGCACTAAATAATGCAACCTATGCTACCAAAGACCTATGCACCAAAAAAGCAGACCAATGCGCTACATCGGGTGATATATGCGCTAAAACTTAAAATACATGCACTCAAACAGTACATGTATGCACTATTTTATTCTACAGATGTGCTAAAATAGTTGGCGTAAAATTCAAAATTTTAAAAAAGTGGGAAAATAAATTCAAAATTCACAAAGAAGTTTTCAAAGGTTCTTACCAGAGGTCCATATGTTGTCAGGCAATTGTGTTGTTGCACGCGCTCGAATTGATGAGTCTAAATCAAGACCACCATTTTGCTCCAAGTGCTCAAGGTTGCTCAAGCTCTCAATTTTTAAAAATCACAATGCGTAAATGACTTTCTTTTTTACTTTTTACTCTTAGAAGGGTAATTAAGGTGGGTAATTTGGTGGCATTTATTTAAGTTTTCAAAAGGGGCCTTTAATCAACTACTCAACACTGTGACAGGTTCACTTACAATTTTTAGGAGATAAATCGACACACCAGTTTTAGAATTCAAAAATCATCAAAATATTATTAGAAAATCATTTAATCATCAATATTCTAAAAAAAAATTCAAAAATCATTAAAAATTCAAAAATTCCCCGATTTATCTCCCGAGGGGGCATACATCAATTATCATTGAAAAAAAATTCAGCTTCTAAGGCATGTCAAAATTTTTATCATCATGGTCTGACAAAAAAAAATTCTTTGAAGCAATGCGTCTGCGCACACCACTTCAAAGAGGGGCAAAATTTATACATCTAAAAATGGTCTAGAGCACAAATTAATTAAATACTAGTTATTTATTTAATGAATCTTAATTCCTCTACTTATATAAATAAATTGGTAAATTTATTTGTATAGTTCACACCTTTAATTCTTCTATTCAAAAATCATCTTCCCTCTTGAATTAATTAAATACATAAATTTAAATAATTTTTTATTTAATTATTCCCCTTCCTCATTAAATTTAAATTTTTAATTCATATTTGTCACATTTCTCCATAATTTCCCAAGTTCCTCCAAATCACCCTCTGTATCATCACATCTCACATGATTTCTTTTATTTCTACTTTCTAAATTAGAAATATTCATCTAACCTCCTAACCTCCTTGGAGACACATGGATCCTCTTTCTAATTGATGCTCTTTGACACTTGGATGATTTGTCCTTCGAAATGGAGCAACCTCCATGAATTCCTCCAACCTCTTTCTGCTCCACCGTTGATCTCTTAGGATCACAATCTCTACTATCCATCTTTGCTACCTCACTCAAAGCTTGGAAAAATCTATAAATAGGAGGTCATTCTACAACTTTTCAACAAGGATTTCATCATAAACTTATGCTGCAGAATTTATCTTAGCAATTGAGAGCATTTTAGAGTTGCATAGCATTTAACATTGTTATCATGACAATTTTATTTTGTAGCATTTTAGTGTTGCATTAGTTTTCATCATAGAATGGAATTTAGATTTGCATTACAACACTAGTAATCATCTTAACATCATTTACATAGCAGCAATCTCATATTTCATTTAGCTTTCATATTAAAAATACCAAAAATATGTTAATGTAGACATGTAGTTTTGCATTTCACAAATCTTCTCGTCTCTTAGGTTGTCATCTTGTGGATTCATGTGCAACATACAAATGTAATAGCATAAATTCGAAGGTCCTTAAGATTAGAGAGAAATGAATCGATTTGAGAGGATAGTTATAGTAGTTTAGTTTGTTATTTCAATTCCTTTTATGTAAGATGTTTCATTGATGTGTGTTTAGTTTTACTTTACTAATTCCTCCACTTTAATTACCACACAAGTACAACTATCTGAAATGGAAGTACACATAGTTGTTGGAACCTAGCGAGACCATCATGAAGAAATTGGTAGATTCAAACTTGATAACGCTTCTCAACTTTGAAAATTACCAATAACCACAGGATAAACCATCCTGGTACAACAAGAATGATCTTTATAACTTTCATAAAATCAAAGGACACAAAATGAAAAACTACATGAGACTCAAAAATATTATCCATTGCCTTATAGAGAGTGACACCATATCTGTTGAAGTACCAGCTAGTAACCAGGATCTTAAGATATACAAAAGCCCTATGTCAGATCATAGCAAAGGGAACAACAACAAAAAGCTAAGGATTACACAAATGTGCAACATACCTATTCTAATGTAGTCACTTCCTGTGACAATGTCATTAATGTCATCACCATCAAAGGGCCTAGTGCGAAGTGTGGAGTCACCATCCAAGGATTCCCATCTCAATCTAGGGCACAACCTACTTTTCCAACATCAAATCCTAGAAAGTATAATCTCCTAGATCAACTTAAGAATACCCTCACACATATTTATATCTTGGAACTATTAAGGCTATCCCCCACACATAGGGAAATCCTAGAGAATGCTTTATCTTCATCATTTGTCCCTAAGGATATTGATACATAATAGTTTCAATCTATAGTAGGGCACATCACCAATCATCTTCTCACCTTCTCAAAACAATACCTACCATAAAAACCATCTCCTAATCATCCTTTATGCCTTGAGGTCATCGTTCAAAAGAAAAAGGTTAAAAGAGTCTTAGTAGATGGAGGTGCTAGTATGAACATTTGTACCCTTTAGTTGATCAAGAACATGGGCTATTTAGAGGATACTATTGAGAAAGAAAAGAGTACCACCATTAGAGCATATGACAACCAAGAGCGGGTATCACAAGGCATCATTACACTACCCATCCAAGTGGGACCTATCATTTTAGAGACTACATACCAAGTTTTAGATCTTGATCTCCCACACAACATCTTGCTTGGTTGACTATGGATCCATGCCCTAAAAGTTGTAACCTTGACCTATCATCAATATGTAAAGTTTCCTTTCGAGGGTAGAGAAATTACCATCCATGGAGATCCTAAGCCCTTTTTCTACTGCAAGAACCTTGATGCCAAGTTTTATAAGATACCCTAGACCCCTAAAAATGATGAAGAGCCTATACAATCTTCCTTATTTTTTGACCCATCATCCCTTGCATGTACCTCAGAAATGAAAACACCTATTTCAAATAACATTCTTGACATCAAAGCAGTGATCCAAGATGATGGTTGTGGAAACTATAAGCTAATGAAGGACACTTTTATGTTGGGGGAGCTACCTATTCTCCCAAATCCCATGGAAAACCCACATCTAGCAACACATAGGCCAAAACAATCAAGATGGTGGCTACTACCTTCACCAACTGGGGGGATTTGAACCAAGAAGATGTCAATGAGGAGGATGTCTCTAAGCTGCTCTATCAAGATGAACAACCTATCCCTATCCTTCCCACTAAAGATGACAACAAAGGCTTGTAAATGATGAAGGGATGGGGCTATAACAAGAAAGAAAATCCAGGACAAAATGATAATGGTTTGCTAGAACCCATCATTCTTGAGAAACGCCTAAAGAATCTTAGCCTAGGTTGTATTACTAGCAAAGTCACCCTTATTGGAAAAGCTACTTCCGCTAAATGTGTTGAGGCTTCCTCTTGGTTACCTACATCACATGATACGACCTTAGACAACTTCCCCCTAGATGTTGCTGATCTGTTTGATAATAACTCCCTCTTCATGATATCCACAACATCCTTCACCCCAAGTAATCAACATAATGAAATATGCCTAGTATGCCCACAACTCATTGACTTGGACCAACGAGGACCACCGATTCTAGATTTATTCGAAAACAATGAAGTGATCTTAGAATTCATTGAACTCCATGATAATTTACCATGGGTAGATCACAAATCAAGTTTTTATATAGAGCTAGACATAGGGGCATACTACGAGGAGACGATTGAATCCTTTAGTCACAAAATTGATGAAATGTAATTAACATGTAAATCTTTGAGTGAAAACCACATTGTGGCACTTTTTGATCCTAAAATAGTAAAAAGAAAGGACACATCTAAAGGTGAAAACCACTCTGAGGCACCCAAGGATGAGGGATTCAATCTCCCCCTTGGTGTGGTGCATCTAGAGAAGTCAACAGTTCTAGCAGAAAAGGCCACTACAATCAATGTGGGAATAGAAGAAGTACAAAGGATCACTTTCTATGTTGAATCTTTGTTAGATGAAGAACAAAATAACCTAGCAACATTCCTCAAAGAGTGAAGATCTAACTTCATCTGGTCATACACGGATATGCCAAGGCTTGATCTAGAAGTGGTTGTGCATCACACAGTAGTTTATCCTGAAGCCAAGCTAGTGAAGTAGAAATTAAGGAAGATGCACCCTCAGATAGCACTCTTGGTGAAGCTTGAGTTACAAAATATTCTTGATGTTGGATTCATCTGACTGATAGATTATCCTAAGTGTGTTTCAAACCTGATACCAGTCTCCAAACCCACTGGGGGCATCAGAATATGCTCTAATTTTAGAGACATAAACAAGGCATACCCAAAGGATGATTTTCCTCTTCCCAACATTGACCTCATCATGGATTTAATAGTTGTGCATGAAATTTTGTCACTCATGGATGGTTTTTAAGGCTGTAATCATATCATGATTTCCAAGGAGGACCAACACAAAAATGCATTCACTTGTCCATGGGGAACATACTATTGGAACATGATGTCGTTTGGGCTAAAGAATGTAGGAGAAACCTATTAAGAAGAAATGACCCTCATATTTCATAACATGATAAAAAAAATAGTCAAAGATTATGTGGATGATATTTTGGAAAAACCAAGGAAAAGGAGTGAGTACATAGAATTCTTAGGACCCATCTTTGATAGGCTCGAAGAGTACAAAGTACAGTTGAATAAAAAAAAGTGTCTTTTTGGGGTTACATTAGGGAAGGTTCCTGGTTATATCATCTCACAAAGAGGGATAGAAATTGATCCAACAAAATTAAAAGCCATCCTAGACATGGGACCACCATAAACATTGAAATAGTTGAGAGGGTTACAAGGAAGATTGCAGTCCATCAGAAGGTTCATAGCACAACTATCAAATAAAATCCACCCTTTTCCACATCTTCTCCATAAAGGAATAACTTACAAGTTGGATGAGAAGTGTGATAAAGCTTTCCAATAGATCAAGGATTACCTATTGACACCTCCAATTCTCATGCCATCGATACCAAACAAACTATTGATCTTGTACATATCAACAACACTAGGTTCTCTTCTCACGCAACATGATGAAAATAGAAAGGAAAGGGATATCTATTACATTAGCAAGAACTTTGTGGGATATGACATGAGCTATTCATCCATTGAGAAAGCATGCTTAGCAATGGTTTTGTCTTCACAAAATTTTAGACACTACATGTTGCACCAAATCAAGCTTATTGCAAAGATCGACCCATTGAAATGCATGTTATCCAAAGAAACTCTTACTAGATGAATGGCCAGGTGGGTGATGATCTTGACTGAGTTTGATATAGAGTATATAGAGGAGAGAATCCATTGATATCTGAATTTCCTGATGAATCGGTGTTCCTTGTCAATCTAGCAGATTAATGGAAGATGTATTTTGATGGATCATTCACCCAACATGGATTAGGGGAAGTATTCTCTTTATCACCCCTCAAGGCGATTGCATCCCAAAGTCATACAGGTTATCATTTCCATGTACTAACAATATTATTGAGTATGAAGCCCTAATCACAGGTCTAAGGATAGCAGTTCAATGGCAGATACAATAGATGAGTCTATGGAGACTCACGACTGGTTATCAACCAAGTCAATGATGACTATCAAAATAAGGATGAAAAGATTACTCCTTATAAGAAGATGGAAGAGAGTCTCAAGGAACTTTTCATTGATATAACTTTTGAGTAGATTCCTTGCATGAACAACCGAGCAACAAACACTATGGAAACTATAATTGGACCATTGTTAGACATGCCACACAACGTCCTCCAATGTGAATTATTGGTAGAAAAACTTCTTGTACAAAATTTTGAAATACCTGAATTTGAACTCACATGTGTCATCATTGGTCCTAGATCCCCATGGTATCATGACATATTCATTTACCTTAGTAGAGTAACCCTCCTATCCAATATCACCTCCAACCTTAAATAGACCTTTGTGAAGAAGGCATCCCAATTTGTGATCCTAGGTGATACCCTTTATCGTCGAAGCATTGAATGGACATTACTATAATGTCTTAACTAAGAGGAAGCCTTGACTTATTTAACAGAAGTACATGATGGCATATGTGGTTCCCATTCTAGTGGTATCAATTTAGCTAAGAAACTGTTGAGGACGGGGTACTGCTGGCCAACCATGAAATGTGAAGCCCATCAGTATGTGCAAAAGTGTGTCTAGTGTCAATTGCATGGAGATTTGATTCATGCTTTAGCTCAAGAATTGCAACCAATGGTTACACCTTGGGCTTTCTTGTAGTGGGGGCTTGACCTCATAGGAAATATCACTCCAACCTCATCTAACGGCCACAAATTTATCATAACAACCACTAAGTACTTTACTAGGTGGGTCAAAGCCATTCCTATGACCTACATAACGGGGAAGAAAATTGCTAAATTTATCCTAAATTACCTTATCTTCAATTATGGTGTTCCGCAAAACCTTGTCTTAGACAACGAAACACCCTTCAAGAATCAAGATGTGAAAGATGTATGTCAAAGGTTCAACATCCAACATTGATTCTCTACCCCATATTACCCCAAGGGCAATAGTTGAGCTGAGGCTACAAATAAGACTATTCTAAAAATCCTAAAGAAAATGGTCAATGAAGCTGGTTGTGACAGGCATCTGTAGTTAAATATCACCCTCTGGGCCTATCAAACCATCATTTTCATGTCTACAAGTGCAACCCCTTTCTCCTTGGTCTACAGATTAGAAGCCATCTTTCCTATTGAGGTTGAGCTTCCATCACTACAAGTGTCACTATAGAATTTGATCATTGATGAAGAATATAGAGTATCCTGGCTGAATGACCTAGAATTCTTGGATGAGAATCATCTTGATGCTCTCAATCATTTTTAAGTATACCGAAATTGATTGAAATAGAGCTATAACAAGAAGATAAGGAGTCAGTCTTTCTAGGTAGGAGATCTTGTTCTAAAGCAAAATAAAAAAAATCTTCCAGATCAGGACAGTAAAGGAAAGTTTGAGCCTAACTAGTTGGGTCCCTTTGTCATCATAGTAAGTTATGGATCAAGAGTATATCAATTGTCAACACCTAAAGGTGAACCCTTGCAAGAACCAACTAACAACTTGCATCTTTAAAATGTGTATGCCTAGGCTTGAAGGGTGTAAATCTGAAAATTAAAAAAAAAACATTAAAAAAAATGATCAAAATCCAAAAAAATACGAAAAAGGATTGAAAATAATAAAGAAAAAAATCATCCTCTAATGAAAACCACTTCGGTGGCACTTTGGGCAAGTACCTTGGTGAAAACTTGAAAAACAACCGCCTTGCATAAATAAAGCACCTCCATCTATTCTATGGCTCTTTATCCTATCATCCTTTGAATCACGTCCATCCATCACATCATTCATCCTATTTATTCCATCACCCATTTATGGTCATATCATAGCTTGATCTTGTGAAGTATTGTATCCCCTTTAGTACTACTTGGCATATTCTTAAGGTTAGTTTTTCCTGCCTATATCGAGGTAGTCTATTGCCACACGCTAGGGGAAATTCGTTATGGATAGATTCAGGTTCTCGTATATCCTAGGGTTATTGGAAATCTCATAGAAAATCACAAAAACATTCATAAAATGATCATCAAAATATCCAATTCCTGTACAACTAAAATCCAAAAACATTCAAAAACTGTAAAGTCAAAATCCAAAACATCTAAAACACATCAAAATCCCTAAAATGATCAAACATCAAAAATCCAAAAAATAGTTGCCTTATCGAACTACGGGTCTCTGAGCTTGAACATAGGCAAGGCCATCATTGATGTGCCCCCAAGACACCCTAGGCCAGTCCTTTAAGAGTCTGTCATAATAAACTGGTATTCCATCAACTATTCATATCTCTTTGTAAATAAGTCAAGTCAATCGAACTGGTCTCTGTGTGTATAACATAGGCAAGGCTAATCTTTGATTAGCCCCCAAGGCCCCTAGGATAAGTATTTTAGATTGGGTTCTTGGTTGAAACTTAGAAAATCCCAAAACATCCAAATATCTCAAAAAATCCCTAAACATTCATAAATCTCAGAAAATCCCAAAACATCAAAATATCTCAGAAAATCCCCAAACATTCATAAATCTCATAAAACCCCTAAACATTAAAATATCAGAAAATCCCTAAACTTCATAAAATTTCAGAAAAACCCCTAAACATTCAAATATTAGAAAACACAAAACATCAGAAAACTCATAAAAACACTGGAAAACTTAGAAAACCCTAAACAACCTCAAATAATCAAAAACGTAAAAATTCACATAAAATCTCAAAAAGACCAAAGACACCCTCAGAACATTTTTAAAAAGCCAAAAGCATTGAAATATTCCAAAAATCCAAAAACCATCCATCCCATTTTACTTTCACCTACAATAAACCTTCACCCATAATAAATCGATCATCACCTTCAACCTTTGGCAAAAAAAATAGAAAGCAAAGTATCACAAGTCATAAAGTGAGAACCTAATTGTCAAAATCTAAAGTCTAAATCATATGTAAATGAGCTAGTGGAGTTTGTATCAGCGGCTTATCACACCTCATCCTAATCAAACCATATGATCAACATATCCTAGGATGTATCCTTCTAGCGATGGGCGTCAGTATTAGAAATCACCTTAGCTATATCTAAATTGGAAAGAGATATAGATAACAGTGATTGTTTGTCTTTGATATTTTCTTATGATTTATCTTAATGACCCATTCCAAGGACCTCTCGATGATGTCTATCAAAAATATTTAGAGAGAAAGGAATGGGACATCAATCATTATCTTTTGTTTGTTATGCTTGTGGGTATTCTTGTAAAATAATCTTGGTGCATACTTGCTTGGTTGTGTGTAGGGAAGTTGTTTGGGGTATATTGTTGACTATTGCATATGATTTGGTCCAAGTTATTCTGAACTACTAAACTACATTCCAACGAGGTTTCCATATGTCAAGGTGTGAACAAGAACTATCCTATTTGTTTGCAGAGCTAAATTCCATTACACTAGATACAATGCCATTCTAGTTATCAATACCTTGATGCATCGTGTCTATGTGTTATATCAAAAATAAGGAATGATGAAAAATATCAATCCTAAGATATGAGAAAATCATCATCATGCATCATGCATCACCATCTCTAATAAAGTCTCGGTGGATCATAGACTTGTTGAAACTTTTGAATCAATCATCAAAATCAATGGTCAAATCATTCATCTTATTTCTTCTATCATCTTTCCATGCTAACCTGGTATCATGACAATCAAGAAAAACATCATCAATGCATCCATTATGCATCCACGAATCATTAAAATGCATACATCTTGCATCATCACAACATATCATAAATACGGAAAAACACATTTCATTGTAATATCATTATCATTTAAGTTGCACTGAATAATATAGATTTTTTATTCTAGGCATCTTAAATCATTACATACATATCATAAACATACATCGCATTATCATATCATAAGCATGAACATCTGTATTATCCATACATCCATATACATACATCATCATCTCATAAACTGCATAGAAAAATGCACAAAAAGAAATGCATCCATATCATTTGCATAAGCATAATATCTACATATCATAACATGCAATAAAAAAATACTAAAAAAGAAGTGCATCCATACATAAGCATATCAAATCATATACATCCATACATTCATGAGCATGAAATAAATAACACATCACATGATGAATCTGTATCATCTTGTATGTATATCAAAAAATTATTGTCATGGTACAATATATGAGTTAGTGTGTGTTATCTATCAAAAGTACAATATCCATGAGGCTATCAAAAATGATCCCATGAATGTATATCTATATAAATAATTAGGCGAATCCTAAAAAAAGGTGTCTATCAACCAACTAGCCCTAATGGCTACTCCTCTCCCCATGCTATCTCTCTAATGGCTAATCCTTAACCTAGGGATGTGCTCTGCTCCTCTATGAATAATCGGGCTACGTCATCACCACAGGGACATCCCAATGAATGCATATGATAATATGTAGCCTTTGTCACTACTTCTCTATATAATCAGGTCGACACTATCTATCCCTATTCTATGGCTATCACAACCTCTAATTGTTGATGCCTCCTGACCTCCTATGCCAACTGCATATCTGTCTATCTGAGTTGATGCTCATGATCCCTCTCCACCAAGAGTTCCTATACCTATTGTTGAGCCTAATCTCTATTGGAAAATGTGCCTCAACTTGTTGGCTTGGAATTTCCCTTAAAGCTTGGTGTTTTTCCCTTAATCAGCTTGAATGTCACGAGATCATGAAAAACCAAAATTTTGAAACCACTGGTTGGGAGTTTTGAAGTTTCAAAAACCTTCAACTGACTGATCATAAGGTCACAAAAAATTGGAACATTAGAACCACCGATCACAATTTTTGAAGTTTGTGAAACCTCCGACTGACCAACCACATTGGACAAGCCGATAAGCTTCATTGAAGAGACTTACTCTCGTTGTGGGGACCACGAAAATGTGATGTTATATATATATATATCGATTGGTGGTTGTGATTAAAACAAACCAACGGTACCCACTTACCCCATTCCTTTTTTGGTGGATCTCAAGTGACTCCCATGGGGTGTGCGGGCATTGGCTAAGCGGTGTATGGTGGATGAACAGGTTGACTTGGTAACTTGTAGGGAATAATGTCATGCTGGGACCCAACTAGTGTCAGGTTGTTGAGCGGTGATTGGTTGTTGACTGTTGATGGATTGGATGGTGATTACTTGGGAGGTTATGTGGATGTCATTATAAGTTTGATTGGGTTGTGAGATAGTTGAAACCGTATGGAGACTATTTTTCTAAAGCAATCAAATCTGTTGGTTTCCAGGGATGTTTGGGAATGTAGATCGAATAAAATTTGATATTGATAATGTTGTAATGCAGTATGCATTGTAATGGTTGGGAACATTGTATTGTCGATTGGAGAGTGAGGTTCATCAGAGAAATGTAATTTTACTGAAGTTGATACTATGAGTTAACATCTGGGAGCATAAGTCGGTAACTCTATATGTAAACATTATTTAGTGTAATACAAAGTGAATTTTCTTGGTGTGTGGGCTTTTCTCCTGTAAGGGTTTTCCCACATATAACTGGTGTTCAATTATGTGTATTTTGTTTAAATTTTCTATTCTCATGTTATGTTAATGTGCATCTTAATGACTATAATTTAAATTTAGTGAAATTTTATGCACTTCTTTCTTGAGTGAGATTTTTGCATTTGGAAGGCGTTTCCACACTAAGCTTTCCTTACAAGTGGTATCAAAGCCTGGCTAGTTGTGTTATCCTTATGGGTAGGGTTGTTTTTTTATGCTAATTATGTTCAGTAGGAGTCTTGCAGAGAATATTGATTGTCTTGATTACATATTGAGATGGAAAGCACAATAGGAAGAGTAGAAATTGAAAATTTCAATGGCGGAAATTTTGAGTTGTGGAAAATAAAAATGGAATACCTATTGGTGGATAAAGATCTTTGGGTTGTTATGTCTAGAAATAAATGCTTAGGTATGAAGCAATAATATTGGGACCTCACAGATAGAAAATATAGAGGATTGATAAGACTTTGTTTGGCAGAATCTATTCTCCTAAACGTCCATGAGGAAAAGACTGCATCTTCATTATGAAAGAAACTTGGTGATATTTATTAGGGGAAGTCTCTGGTGAATAAGTTATTCCTAAAGAATAAGTTATACACCTTGAAGATGGAGGAAGATGCATCTATAGCAAACCATCTGATTTTTTTTAATATGATTTTTTCTCAGTTGGCGTTTGTAGGTGTAAAGATTGATGACGAGGATCAATGTATACTTTTTCTATGTTCCTTTCTTGACATGTGGAACCATCTAGTGATGGCTATTGGAAGTACAACAACCAAATTTAAAATGGAAGACATGGTTGCTTCGTTATTGTTAGAAGAAATTTGAAGGAAATCTTATGAGACAACCAAGGAGGCTCTTGTCGTTCGAGGCAAAACAAAGGAAAAAAGATAGAAGAAAGATAAGAAGTTGAGATCCAAATCTGAAGGGAGATCAAAGTCTCAAGGCAAGAAGTCCAAGGTGAAATGGTGGAATAATGGAAAAACTGGAATGTGCAAAAAGGTTGCAAAGAGGAGAAAAATAAGAAGAACAACAACTCTTCGGATAATGATTCTTCTCAGAGTGATGTAGATGCCTTAATTGCAACTTTGGAAACTCAGGCATTGGATGATGTCTAGCTAATTGACTCAAAGGAATATTTTCATATGACATATCATAGAGACTGGTTCACAAACTATGAAAAGTATGATGGTGGAAAGGTGTACCTGGAAAGTGATTCATCTCTTGAAATTATTGGTCGTGGAAGATTTGTAATTCAATTTCTTGATAGAAGAATCAAAGTAATTGATGGCGTAATGCACATACCAGGTCTGGCTCAAAATTTTATTTTTCTTAGTAAGCTAAATGATGTTGGTGTGCAAGTTACATTCTTGAATGGTGGTTGAAAAATGACTAGAGGCTCAATGGTGTTGGATAAGGGTGCACATATAGACACTCTATAAAAGCTAGATGCATGTGTTTTTCAATGCAACAACATCTCTGTAAAGTTAGATAAAGATGCCCGCATAGGGAAAGAAAAGAACGTTCCTCTAGGTGCAAACTCTTTGGAGGTGAAATTCCCAATAGAGAAAACCATGCTATGGAATCATAGAATTGGTCACATAGGAGAAAAGGGCTTGAAATCCTTGAAAAATAAAAACTTGGTAGAAGGGCTTGTTGATTGTAACCTTGAGTTTGATTTTTGCGAACATTGCATTTATGGAAAGCAACGCCATGTTTCATTTTATTCAATTCCTCATAAGTCTTCTGACATACTAGATTATGCTCACTCTAATTTATTTGGTCTAGTAAATATTCCTTCATTATTGAAGTCTAAATATTATCTTTCTTTTATTGATGATTATTTGAGAAGGGCATTTGTGTACTTTCTTAAAAGTAAATCAAAAGTGTTCAATTGGTTTAAAGAGTTTAAAAACTTGGTAGAAAATTAGAATGAAAGGAAAATTAAATGCTTGAGGATGAATAATCATGGTGATTTGTGTTCTGCATATTTTGAAAGGTATTGCAAAGACCATGGGATTGAAAGGATACAAGCTTTGGAATCATGTTACTAAGAAGGTTGTGTACAACATAAGTGTAATCTTTTGGGAGTTGAAACCTTCTATAGTTGATCTGCAATAAGAGATAGAAGAAAAAGAAAAGAAGGATGATGTAGTTGAAATTCCTCTAACTCTAGATAAAGAGGAACTAATGAATTCAAAGTGTACCTCTAGATTAAATAATCCATGAAGCTCCCTTTGGGTTGATTTGTATTCATCTTTGAAAAAGTCGTGGCCGTATGCACTATATTTCTTAAAAATAACTCAAGCTCCTCTTTCAGTCATGCTTTCATTCGCTTCACCACATGTCAGTAGTGTGGGCCTTTGAAAATCTTCTCCCCATTGTTCCCTCTTTGAGCCCCACCCGTGTGCCACATTGCATAAACCCTCAAACACCTTTTTGGCAGGCCCCACTGATGGAAGCTCAGGCCGACACCGTGCCACATGTCATCCTCATGGGGATTGCATCCCAAGGAAATGAAGGATGGATATAAACCCCCATCCCTTCTCCATGTGTCACCTCCATGGGAGATTTGATCGCAAGGGAACGAAGAATGAGGAGGAGGCCCCGCTTCTTTGCCACATGTCCTAACCAACTCTTCAAGTGGTTAGACACATGTATTTTTGAGGTTGTTGTTGCTTCACCTTCAAGACCACATTCATCATTTTTTGTGAGTGCACTTTGTTCGAGGAAACTGAGGATCTTTCTGTTGTAATTTGTCTTCGATTCATCCAAGGGTAGGACAACGCATGCCTAAGCAATCTTTTTGGCCATTGGCTTCAAGGTGGTGGAAAAGTTATATATATACTATTGCAATGCTCTATAAAAGGGTTCAAAAATTACAAAAAAAAGACTGCAAAGCTCCAAGCCAATTGTTCAGCCTCTCTGTTTCTTAGTTAATATAAGATAAATTATACTGGGCTATTTATTGTACTGGGTAGTTTATCTGCAAAACTTTTATAATTTCAATAGAAATTTGTTGTTTGCGATCATGTATTAGACTCTTCTTGTTCAATAAATGTGTATGGAAGTTACATTATGTCATTTGGTTGAATTGCTTAGGATTTTCATCTATGTTTCTGTTATTCTCAGACATAGCATATTGTTGAATAGGCCCTTAAACCTTATCTGAAAGGAAGGTTTCCCGTGCCTAAACAATTACATCTTGGCACATCGCCTAGGAGTTATAATTTATTTTTATATATGCTTCCTTTTCCCATTCTAAACCCCCCTATTATAGGAAGAGCTGACTTATTTAAAAACCTGAAGGTTACTCAGTTTAGCACAATTGGTCCCCCATTTACTAAGTTTCCCATAAGGTTGTTTTCCTAGCAATTTTAGGTATCAACAGTTCTTTTTCTAGCATTCCTAGTGGAACCTATTGAATGTATTCAAATCTTAAAGTGGTTGTATGAGCCATAGACCTATTACTAGATCCCAAACTATGAATAAGCCTTGCTTGCTAGTGCCACCGCTAGTAACAGTATGAACAAGAACTCATCTAGTAAACATCCCAACCCCTCCATCAGCCATATTTCCAATCACTAAGAGAAATTATGTGGCATGGGATGCTAGAAGCCCCCTCATAGCACCAGTAGCACCAACCATTTGGGCCCCTATCCCAACCTTTGCCTTGAAATCTATACCAAAATTCACCAGGGAGGCTCGAAGACACCATCCGAAAATCTGCAAGATGTCGCAGACGTATGACTAGTGCATGGTGTGACTGATCAAAATGTAGCATTGAGGCTACTTGCAGCCTTTTTCAGAGGCAAGTCCCTTGATTGGTACCGCACTCTGGGAGTGAATAACATTGGTACCTGGGACCAACTCAGAGATCCTTTCTATGAGTGGTTTTTGAACAATGGAGATTGGTCCTCGGTATTTCAATTGTTGGTGACCATCAAGCGAGCCCCTAAAGAAGCCATGACTGAATTCAATGCTAGGTTCCATATGACTTGGAAAAGGATCCAAACCACGATCTGCTCACCTCTTGATTTGGCATTCATGTTCTCCCTAAAATATATCAACGCCGACATCTCAATGATGATTCAGTCTCTCGGTGGGAACACCTTATTGGACGCATGTAACATTATTGTTACAAAAGAGAACAATCTGATTGATGTCAGAAAGCTACCACCTCGGTCTGTGATGCCTATATTTACAGAATTGTCAGCTCTCACCTCAGAGATAGGTTCAGTCAGTGCACCTACTCCTCAGCCTATGTATGAATATATGAGCACACCACAGAACACTGCTTCTACATCCAACTCTTCGAGGGATAGATGAGTGATTTCAAGGAATTGTTGTAGAGTATCTCAAATGAAATAACTACCATCAAGAGGAATCAGTCCATGCCCCATAAGCCAACTTACCAA
This sequence comes from Sequoiadendron giganteum, assembly GCA_007115665.2. Lineage (NCBI taxonomy): Eukaryota > Viridiplantae > Streptophyta > Pinopsida > Cupressales > Cupressaceae > Sequoiadendron > Sequoiadendron giganteum. The sequence continues at coordinate 351,132,893 of CM021105.1, read as the reverse complement.
AATTACCAAGGAAGAAGACCTTCCTACAAGCATAACTAGTTCCAAGGAGGCTTGCGCACAATTTCGCAAGCTCAAACAGGTAATCAGATGGTTCTGGTACCTACTCCACTACCTAATATCCCACTCATTTCAAATAGAGAATTGGTAGCAAGGAAAAATAATCTCATTGATGATATCTATCCCTATTGCTTCCCCTACAACAAAGCACATATACCCCAAATTGTCTGCATGGTAATCTACAACAAAGAGTGGTGAAATAGTTTAATCAAGGCATTGTGTCAGGTTCAAGAGGTTACGCATATGCCTCCCCATAAATAGAAAATGCGGTACTCACCGCACAAATGCAAGGGATGTCCCTGGAGCAAGAAATGGATATAGCTCCTGACCGCATGCTCTTCTCATGGATGGAAGAAGAAGAGGCGGTGCTTACAAATGAAGCGTCTACATCCAAGGCCCAACAAGTGCAATAAGATTATAACACTCACTCAAAGAGGAGATTCATGGGTGAATCGATCACTCCACAGCCCAAAAGTGTTCTCGACCAAGCTTTTGATACCTCTATGATTGCACAACAATCTCCACCCCGCAAGGAGATTATTATAACAAGGTCTAAAGAGTAGAAGTCTTTGAATCCGCTACCATTTAATATGGTGGAACAATTGAATAAATCCTTTTCTAATGTATCTCTTTGTGATATCTTAGCTATTCCAAAGCAGAAATCATTGTTGCAGAAGGTCCTACTTGAAGATACAAGAACAAAGTTGGCCGAGCAACTCTCCAAAGGAAAGACCATTGATGCACCATCTCAGGCCAAAGTCCTCATGAACAATGGACAAGAAGTCTCTGCTGAAAGTAAAGGTAAGCCTAAATTGAAACCCTTCTTCTTGACCCTCATTGTGGGTAAGAAATTGTTGCATAATTCTATGGTTGACTCTAGTTCTAGTACCATTGTCATGCCCAAGAAAATAGTCGAATCCTTAGGACCTAGGTATTAACCTTTAAATAAAGGGGTTATACAGCTTGGTGGGAACAAGGTGGAAATTGTGGGTGTCATCAAGAACCTCCCCTTGACTCTGTTCTCTTGCCCTAGTATCACTATTCCACAAGATACCGTGATCATTGATGTTCCTCCCATATTTGGTCTTTGCTTATCCCAAGAGTTCACTTCCAAGATAGGTGATATATTTCCTTGGATTGGTCACACTTGATCCTTAGGACCAAGTATGGAGATAAAATGAAGATAGTATCTGAACCTTTGCATTCAGATCATGTAGCAGATGAAGCCATGATCAACTTTGAGGCTACTCATACTTCTATCACCAAGGATGAGATGTATTGTACTGAGTTACTAGAAGATGAAAAGGTCACCGGAGACCAAACTGATCAGGAGGAAGTCCTCTTGAGTGAATTTATAGACACTGATCCTTTTGGAAATTATCATGCCACCGGATTGGGGACCTATGTCATCTATGATGAGGATCAAGTGATTTTGAGGGTCATGAAGAAACCTGAGGGTGGTCAGGCCTCAGAGCTATGGACATTGCATTTTGATGGAGTGAGATGTAAAGTCGATGCAGGAGCTAGGATATGTTTGACATCTCCATCTGAGGAAAAGGCACTCAGGTCTTTTCACTTTCAATTTTCCTGTTCGAACAATGAATTTGAATATGAGGGCCTAGTGCAAGGTTTAAGCCTTGCGGACTGGATGGGCATTAAACAGATAATGGTGTTTGGAGACTCTGAGTCTATAGTAAATCAAGTTTGGGGAGTCTCCATAGTGAAGAATGTCCACATGAGATCTTATAGACATAGGTTTTGGGACCTGATTGAAAGTTTAAAGCTTTCAATATTCAAGTGGTGCCCAAAGAGCAGAACGCAACTATAGATCACATCGAAACAATTGGATCCCAATTTGACCCTGCTTTCGAGTTAATCAAGAACATACACTCTATACGAGTAATAGTTTGACCTGCAATTCCAAATAATGACTAGAACTGGAAAGTATTTGAAAGTGATGAACACATGACCTCATTCATTCAGCACTTAGGAGAGTTCACTAACTAGCTCCAACCAAAAAATGCAGAGGCCTATGAAGGGAAAATTCTCTAGCTCAAGTCTAACAAGCTCCCAAAAGGACTTGTCACTCTCAAAAACCTATTTTATTGTGACGGTGCAAGGAATGACAAGAGGAAGTTGGTAGCGGACAAAAGCGATTATGCAGACCTCCAGGTTAGAGATGGAAGGAAGCTTAAGGTTGGGAAAGATGTCCCACAATATGATAGAGAACAACTCATACATTTTTGTGAAAGATATGGAGGAGTAGTAGCCTGGTCATATGATGACCTCAGGGGATATGATCTCAAAATTATCCAACATACTATAAATACGATGAAAGGTACAAAACCTATCCTCCAGAAGTAGAGGCTAGTGAATCTGAAGATTGAGGCATTAATGGTACAAGAACTAACAAATTTGATTCACTCTTGGACTGTCTTCTTGATTAAGCACAACACATGGGTGTCCAACCTAGTTCTTGTCTAAAAGAATAATGGAGGCATCCACCTATGTGTTTAATTTTGGGATCTGAATAGAGCATCCCTGAAGGACCACTACTCCTTTCCTTCCATGGATTCTATCTTGGAAATGGTGGTTGGCTCGGAAAAATTCTCTCTATTGGACCGACACAAAACAAAATTCACTACCGAGTGGGGAATGTTTTCCTATGCAAAAAATCCCTTTGGCCTCTCAAATGTAGGAGCTACCTTTCAACGAGCAATGGATATTTCCTTTAGAGAATTGATCAATAAGATCATTTTAATCTACTTGGATGATCTTACTTTGTTCTCTAAGTCAAAGGATGATCATTTTGATCATCTTGAAATGGTTTTTGAGAAATGCCAAGAGTTCAAGATTTCCCTGAACCCCAAAAAGTGTATCTTTGAAGTACCTCAAGGTAAATTAATGGGACATGTTGTGTCCAAAGATTTTGTTGCTATCGATCCAGATTGGGTGAAGGCAATCAAGGAACTTCCCCTTCTAGTGAATAAAAAGGGAGTTCAGTCTTTCCTAGGATAGGTAAATTTTGTAAGCAAATTCATTTAGGATTTTACAAGATTAATTACTAGGCCAATCACCTCGATGCTCAAGAAAGATCAGTTATTCAAATGGATATAAGAGGCCAGGGAAGCCATTGAGAAATTCAAAGAGGCTATTGTTTCAACCCCTATGTTGGTAAACCCAAACTTATCAAAGGATTTCATAATGTATGTGTTCAATAGTCGATATAGCATCACTACTATTTTAACGCAAAAGGATGATGAAGGAAAAGGAGAGAACACCTGATAGCTTTCACTCCAAACCTTAAATGATTATGAGACGAAATAAAATTTCATCGAGAGATAGGTGTTTGCAATCATTAAGGGCCTTAAAAAATTCTAACACCTCATATCTTGCAACAAGGTGATCATATTTGTTGCACATTCGAGTGTGCGTGAGTACATAATGAAATGAGAAATGATAGAGAAAAGGTCCAACTAGATAACAAAGATCTTAGAGCATGAAATCGACATTAGTCCCACAAAAACCATGCAAGGAAGAGGGTTATTTGAATATTTGGTGTGAGATAGCGAAGTGTCGATGGAAGAGGAACAAGCCAAACTAATTTTGCTAAATGAACCTGAGTTTGAAGGCTGTTGGGTAGTAGAAAAAATGAGATTCATACAGACTAAGAAGTATCCAGTGAACCTCCCTTCTCAAAAGAGGAGATTTTATAGATTGCAAAATAACGGTTATGTGTTGATTGAAGGAGTTCTCCTCAAAAAAAAATTTAATGGTATTCTTCCGCAGTCAGTGAACTAAGAACAGTCACAAAAAATTCTAAATCAATTCCATAGTAATCCAATACGTGGACATTTCTTTGCAAAAACCATCGCTATTAAAATCATGTGTGTGGGATATTTTTGGCCCACACTGTTCAATGACTCATACGCCTTACTCAAATCCTGTAAAGAATGTCAATTCTTTGTAGGAAGAAGGAAATTTTTTGCCATGTCGTTAAACCCAAAGAGCCCTTTGCACAATGGGGCCTAGATTTTATGGGAATGATTAATCCCACTTCCAGTGCCGAACATAAATGGGTTCTCTCGACCACAAATTATTTTATTAGAAGGACTGAGGCCATGCCTTTGAAGAATTCAACTGAAGCAGAGATTGTAATTGGCTTGCCCAAGACCATCATCTCTGACAATGGAAAAGCCTTCATGGGTTCGAAGGTATGTTAATTTGTACTCAAGCAAGGAATATTCTTAAAAACCTCTTCGAATTACTACCCATAGGGAAATGGTCTAGTTGAGTCAACTAATAAAAAATTAGTTTGACTCATCAAAAGGATTGGGTTGGAGCTTCAGAGAGAATGGAATTTGAATCTCAAAGGAACGCTATGGGGAGACTGTATAACCCCCAAGTAGGTCTTAAAGACTTCACCATATGAGTTGGTATATGGGAAGGAGGCACTATTTCCTCTCTCTATGGAGATTCCCACACTACAGTTGCTAAAGTATCTAGAGGTAGAACAAAATAGAGCCATGGAGATTTGGTTAGCTGAGCTATATAGAAGTCTAGGAAAAAAGGGGAAATTCCATAATGGCCATGTGCAATCGTCAACATGTGGTTAAGAAATGGTTCAAAAAGAAGACCTCCAACCAAGGTCTTAAGCATAGAGATTTGGTACTCAAATTCAACGAGAGAGCCACAAAACCTAGCCAACATGGTAAGTTTGATAGTATGTGGGAAGGACCCTTCTGCCTCATCGAATGTAAGCAACACAATGCATTCGAACTAGAAAATATGGAAAAAGAAGCATTGGAAATTCCTGTCAATGGAATTCACTTAAAATTGTTCAATTAGCTTTACTAACCCTTTAACATGTGTAAATATGTGAATATGTAATTATTCCTTTTTTTGTGTCTTGTTCGGACAAGCTTTTAAGTGGAACCCATGAAACAATATAAGGAAAGAGAAAGCAATGGAAACAAAAGCTTAATGAAATTTATATATTCATTATTTATGGTATTATGTACTCCAAAATTTATAATCCAAAATGGCTTTTGAGCCAAGATTTTTGAGTATATATATTATAAAATTTTGAGATATATATACAAAAATGAAGGAAGAAAAGTTTCATTCATTCAGGAGGAACTTCATTCATCAATAGGAGTAGTAAAATCAGTAGCATCAGCAAGAGCGTCAACAATAACGATAAGAGATGGTGGGTACACCAGGTTCCTAAAGTCGGTATACCACCCCACATCGTAGAAGAGCTCTACATTGTAGCACCTCATCAAGAAGTGGCATGGACAAGACACCCTCTGGTGGTGTTCTTCAATACTAATCTTGCAAAATCCACTTAGGAATGGTACCCATGGCACCACTGCATCCTCCTCAATGTGTCAACGAAGGTCACTAGTCATTGGAAGCCCAAGGCCATACATCACATTTGTCACAACTTCCCCAAGCCCACCAAGATAATGATTGGGAAAAACCTCCTTGGTAAGCCATAGTATCATCCTCTTTAGCACCTCAATATCGAGCAAGGAGGCAATAAAATGAGAGCAGACATTAGTGTTAACTCTATACTTATCTTCATATTTTATACAATCCCTACCCAACACCCACTTTATTGCAATAATGGCTAGATAATTTTTATTACTTGTCATGCATTTTAAACGCCTACTAGAGATCTCTCCTAAAAAACCAGTTTGAGACCTATTGCACATAAGCCTAATTGGAGTATCCATTGCCTCTATCAAAAAACCCAATTACCAAGTATGAATTTATTGGTTATCACTAGGTCTATTTATAGAGGTAGTTGGGGTAGAATGCATGTGATAAGCATAATGATTGATCAAGTTGTCAACTCCAAAAATCCACCAGAGCTACAAGCTCAGAGTTCTCACTAGGTTGTATTTTTTGCATATGATAAGCATGAGGCTGATTGAGATTACTCAAAATTCCCACCCAAAGGATTGTTGTGTGCAAATTAAGGTGAGATAATTAATCGACTAAAACTCATGGTAGGTGCAAGTGTAAATCCGCACGGTCAAGAACCAGGTGTCCAACTATAAATGTTTCTCAGCCTCCAAGGATGATTTCAAATATTTTTGTGTAATTATTACACCTTTTAGCTGAATCATTTGGGTAAGGTTATTAAGTGCAAAAGCATGCAAAAAAATTCATATCCCTTTTTATTCCTTGGCTCAATTTCCTAGGGGATGGCACAGTAGGACATAATGGCTAATTCATCATTATCAATTTTTCTTTTCGAGAGAATGGGAATTCATTTCATATGAATAGATGAGTTGGTGATTGCATGTTGAATTTATTGCTAAAGTCAACCATTGTTTCTAACTTCGGTTTTAGAAAAAGAAATATGCATGTGAATGGAAAAGCACTATGAGGAAGAGATAAATACACAATTTTTTTAGAAAAACCCAAGTGTGATCTGAGAAGCATCGAAGCACCCAGGTTCAGAGAAATAGTTGATAAAAAAAATGCACTATGCATGAATGAGTCAAACCAAAATAAAGAGCAAGAATTCATCTGAATTTGTGTTTAGTGTGAAGCTTTGTATTGGTGTTTTTTATTTGGGTTCCACTCATCCAAAACTGGTGTGTTTCAGAGAAGGGTAAATTTTCAAGGCAAGAAAGGATGTTGTTGGGTTGAGAGAAATAAATCATTTAGGAAGGATGGCACAAAATCCTAGAGTGGCAATGTAGAAAGGTCTGGTTGTAAGCTTATCCGATGTCATGAAGATGACACCGTGGGTAAATTTTTCCTGTAACGTCTCTTACACCACACCAAGGATGTTGGAAAAGCTGATATGGCCCCATACATAGACCATGGAGAAGACATCCCACAAAAACAAAATCTAGATAGCAGAGGAGCAAGATAATATTTACGAACCTGACCTCAAAACAAACCCTAAGAATCTTAGGGAAGAAACCTATGAAAGAATGAAAAAGGTTGAGGAGGAAGAGAATAGGGACTCTCTAGTATACATTTGATGGTTCTATGGTCTCCCAAAACATATGGTTCCCTCGGTGCACCATTTCCTAGAGTTGATTCATCAGTGCGCGTAGAATTTTGACCCAGATACAGGTGTCATAGTCGACCAAAACCTAAGGGTAGTAATTAGTACTGATGTTATTAGGGATATGTTGTGTATCCTTACAGTGCAAGGAGTGGAGGCATGCAAGAAGTTCATTGTGGATCTCATGGAGAGATTATTTAGTAGGAACCAAGCCCTATAGTTTTTTAACATAAAAACAAAAAGGTCCAAAGAAGATAAGTGTCTGCCATAGTTTCTGGTCGCGCTCAGTACCTTCTACTAAGACTTGCAGGATGCCCTTTCTATGGTGGCTTTCATTTACGACATGGATAGTGCCAAGGAGGTATACAAATTTCAAATGGGTTTGGGTTTCAATTTAAGGAAACAACATTCCCTATTCTTGTATGACTTCGTGGAGATCATTTGTCTAGATATGCTGGATCAATTCAGGGAATATCAAACACAGTGTAAGTTTAGATTCTCGTCTTTTCTTGCTGATATGTTTTTACACCAAAAACCTGATTTCTTTCAAAGACACATGAATTTGTCTATCTTCAATAAAAATGGAGCCCGTAGGCTAGTTTCTATGTGGACCCCTCTCCTTTTTGCAACCTATGATTATTATGCATTTTTTGGGTCATTCCTAATTCCAATATTGCAAGATTTAAATGTGGATGGAGAGGCCGAGTGTTATCATTTTTCTATTGAGCAGGTGGGGTGGATGTGATATTTTATTCCTCCCTATGACTAGTTCCTTGATGAGGATTTTTCATTTGTCAAGTTGCATGGTTTCACTGAAGACCCCTATCTGCTATTGTTCTATGTAACAAACAAGGTGTTGGCCATTGAGGTGTTTAGGCAGTTGTCGATTATTGATAATGTGTTTTGTGGGGGAAAGAATAAGAAATGCTTCTTCAAATTCCCCTTAAGATTTGGCACGGTTCTAATTAAAAGGAAGTAAACACATGGTCTGCTATTAGCAAAGTTTTCTCATCTGGGGCTAGTATTGATTGTGGACAAATGGGATTATAATCCTGACAATGATTTAGAAGACCTAAAGGTTAAAGTGAAACACAACCCCCAGCCTTACTAGGAGGGATGTCAGAATCTACAGTCAGATAATCTAAAGGTCCTTGTAGACTTGGCCTATATTCCCAATAAAGACTAGAGGCTGCCATGACATTCCTTTTATTTCCCTTTGGCCAAGGCAAGTGACAAGTGTAAAATCACGACCACCCTTTTTAATGAATTGGCCAAAAAGTACAATTGGAATCAAGAGAAGATTTCCAACTTGTGGATCTATTGTTACGAGACCAGATGTCTCGATGCCTTGTTCCAGGAGCCCAACATGGATGAAAAATTTGATGATCTCTAGAATAGGGGGCATGATGATAGTTTTGAGGAAGTGGGGGAGGAAGAAGAGACTGAGGGTGATGAAGCTGAGGGATAGCACACCGGAGGTTCCTCGAATATACAAGCAACTACATCCTATTTGAAGGTCAAACTGCCACAATCATGGGTTGTTAAGAGATCCAAAATGCCTAAGCAGTCAAAAGAGGTCATAGACTTAGACCATTCTCCACCTCAGAAGAGGTAGCATATTGAAGTCACTCAAGGAGAGAGCTCGCAAGTGACTGGAGCCATGAGTCGGAGTCTTCAATAGCTCAGGTACATTTCTCTCCTTCCTTTCTCTCATCTCAATATTTGGTCCATCCTGCCGCGTCCACCCCCCGATCACCTTGAGTGTCAACCTTCAATTTTCTACTTCCACGTCTATGGGGAGTTCCCACCAAGCTCCCTTCTCTGTAGGGAACATGTTGCTTTTACTCCACTACAGACTTTTCCACCTTTTGTCTAGGCCCAATCTGCATCTGCTATATAAATCCTTTTTCTTTCATCACGTCGGCCCCTACTCAACCTGCTCAACAAATGGTAACTTTTGAGTCCCCGATACCATAATTATCTCCTATGAGCCCTTCCATCGCTCTCAGGATCTAAACCTGGTATAATGTTCCCCCTTTCTCCATATTAACAATGACTCTGCCAAAGAAAACATCATCTAAGTCTTCAAAGGTCTCATTCCCTTTTTCTCTTCCTCCTAGTGCACCCTTTTCCAGTGGACAGATTAGATCACCAATATAATTTTTTGCAAAAAATACCATGACTAAGGCAATGCGAGCCACAAGAATTTAGAAAAGGAAAGAAAAAGATGTTGTAAAGCTTGTCGAGCCATGTGTGTAGACCCTTTACAATGAGCACCAGGGATCAATAATGTTCACGAGTATGATGCCCAATGTCATCAAAACCCAAGGGGAGATGCAACCTGAAGACTATATGGTCCATGTTATAGGGATCGATCTGAACAAAACCTGGCCATAGGACAAGGTTGTGCTGATGGAGGAGACCCAAAGAGTTGTGACAAATGAATTTTTGAAGCATAGTTGATAGCTAAAAAAAAAGAGAGGAGGAGATCACAAATGTCAAAGAACTGGTGGATATCTTGCAGAAGAAGGAAAAGGTTAGAGACGTCGAGTTTTAACACCTATCTCAACAAGCACAGAAAATCTAAGAGGAACTTGCAAAGTTCCAATCCCAGGTTCCCAATTTGGTTTCCAATTTACAATAGAAGAACCAAGAGCTTTGAGAGCGGTTGTCTCAAATGGAGAAGGAAGCATAGGAAAAGAATTAGGAGCTTCAAAACCCATAGGTTCAATTTGAAAAAGAGATTGAAAGGTTGAAGGTGTCGTTGGCAATGGAATTTGGTTCTCAAGGTTGAACAAAGGAGCTATTGAGGAGCAAGGGAGCAAAGCTAACAACTTTGCAAGAATGACTCAATGCATCGAACAAGAAGGTTGATGTGTTGATGGAAGAAATCATATCAAAAGAAGTTGAGATAAGTCTTTCCAAAATTCCCTTGTAGCACCTTGTTCCTCAATCAGATTCCCTTTTGGTGGCTTAGCAACTATATGTCTCCTACTGGGAGAAATTCAAGCCCTCCTATTTGCCCCTACAACTAGCACTCCAATTCATGGTGAATGCAGCAAGTTTAAGCAAGGAAGTGTGCGGGACAATTGAGCAAATTTTGTAGTGCATTGTTAAGAGGGTTCCCGAGGCCAAGCAATTGCTAGTCAAATTGTACAAGGTAACTAATGTGGAATTGAAAAGGAAAGGGATTGAGGACCAAAGGTCAGCTACCAAGAAGGAAAAAGAATTCATCTATTACCATGTGGCGATCCTCTAGGCCAAGAGTTGTTTGGCATCCCCGAGTCTAATGATGAATAATCTGTAGGTATAATTTTTGCATTTGACTCAGTTGGGTTTTCCTTCTCCATTTCTTTCCAATAATTTGGTGGGCACGATGGAGCATATCACATCAAGAATCAAGGAGAAGTAGTAGGATCTATCTTCTTTCCAATCATTTAGCTAGCCTCCCACAATAGTGGACATTGAAGGCATTATTCATCCAGTTGTGCAACTTCTTTTCTAGCTTGAGTTTGGGACTAGGACCTCCATGGAGCTACCTTTCAAAGAAATCATCGATTTGCATGAGGCACAAGATAATCTACGTGCCTTATCAACATCATTCAAGGTTGACTGGCTGCCTCTGCGGACCACCCTTTTAAAGCTCTAATGTTTTCCCGATGGAGAAGGATCTGGTCTGTGAACCAAGGTTTTGGGTCCTCATTCTACAGTCAAAATTCCCCTGATAGTCGCCAAAAGTTGTGGATTAAATAATCCACAAAGCTCCCTTCGGGTTGATTTGTATTTATCTTTGCAAAATTCATGGTCGCGTGTGTTGTATTTCTTAAAATACCCTTTGAGCTCCTTTTTTGGTTGTTCTTTCATCCGCTTCACCACGTGTCAGCAGCACGGGCCTTTGAAAATATTATCCCTATTGTTTCCTCTCTAAGCCTCACCTATGTGCCACATTGCATAAACCCTCAAATGCCTTTTTGGTAGGCCCCACTGATGGAAGCTCAGACTGACACTATGTGACATATCATCCTTGCGTGGATTGCATCCCAAGGAAATGAAAGATGGATATAAACCCCCGCCGCTTCTCCACCTGTCACCTTTGCGGGAGCTTCGATCGCAAGGGAACAAAGAATGAAGATGAGGCTCCGCTTCTTCACCACGTGTCCTAACCAACTCTTCAAGCAGTTAGACACATCTTTCTGAGGTTTTTGTTGCTTCACCTTTGGGACCACGCTCATCATTTGTTGTGAGCGCACTTTGTTGGAGGAAGCAAAGGATCTTTCTATTGTGATTTTTATTCAATTCATCCAAGGGGAGGATGACGTGTGCCTGAGGAATCTTTCAAGCCGTTGGCTTCGAGGCTATGGAAAATTTCTATATATACTGCTACAATGCTCTATGAAAGGGGTCAAAAATTACAAAAAAAAGACTAAAAAGCTTTGGGCCTTTGTATTATTTTTTATTATTATATTAAGACTCACAGACTGTGCCAATTGTTCAGCGTCTCTATTTCTTAGTTAATATAAGATATTATATTGTGCTATTTGTTGTACTCGGTAATTTATCTACAAATTTTTTATAATTTCAATAGAAATTTGTTGTTTGGGATCATGACTTGAACTCTCTCGTTCAATAAATGTGTATGGAAGTTATATTATGTCATTTGGTTAAATTGCTTAGACTTTATTTTTATATCTACTTCCTTTTTTCATTCTAAACCCCCAATTACAGAAGAGCCGACTTCTTTAAAAACTCGGAGGTTACTCAGTTTAGCGCAATTGGTCCCCCATTTACTAAGTTTCCCATAAGGTTGTTTGCCTAGCAATTTTAGGCATCAACAATGCCTAAAACTGAGGAGAGCTCTAGCAGCTCAGAAAGTTCTAAATAGGAAGAAGAACCACAACCTCAACCTCAACTTGTGAGGAGGTCTACATGTGAAAAGCGACAACCTAATAGGTATGGATTTTCTATGTTGGATTCAAACTATTCCCATGCTTTGATTACTAGCACTGATGAGCCTAGGACTATAAAGGAGGCTATTAATATGTCTGATTTAGATTCATGATTGGAAGCCATGAATGAAGAAATGACATCATTGAAAAAGAATGAAACTTGGGATTTCGTACCTTTGCCTAAAGGTCAAAAGCCTGTTGGTTGTAAATGGCTATTTAAGAAGAAAATTGGTTTGGATGGCAGTGTGGAAAAATATAAAGCTAGGTTGGTCATGAAAGGTTATTCCTAGGTGGAGGGAATTTATTATGGAGAAATATTTTCTCGTATAGCTAAGCTGATATCTATCATATTTCTATTATCACTTGCAGCTGCATATGACTTAGAGGTTGAGCAGATGGATGTGAAGGCAACGTTTCTTCATGGAGATCTAGAAGAGAAAATTATATGTCCCATCTTGAACACTTCAATGAAAAAGGTAAAGAAAGTATGGTTTTCAAGTTAAAGAAATATTTGTATAGTTTAAAGAAATCACCTAGAATGTGGTACCGAAAGTTTGACACTTTTTTGTACTCATTGGGATTTGTGAGATCAAAATTTGATCATTGTGTGTACTACAAAACTAAAAATGATTGTTTAGTTATTATTTCCCTGTATTTGGATGATATGTTATTCTTTGAGAATAGTAAGAGTATGATTTTAGATCTAAAATCTCAGTTGTCAAAATAGTTTGAAATGAAAGATTTAGGTGCGGCAAGGTATATTTTGGGTATGGAAATTAGAAAGGTATATTTTGGGTATGGAAATTGGAAGGGATAGGGGAAGTAGAAAGCTTTGGCTCAGCCAGAAAAAGTATAGTAATTTTTTCCTTGAGAGATTTAGAATGAAAATTTTTAAGCAGTTAGTTGTTCTACTGTTGTAGGGAACAAATTTATTTGTTGAAGATTGTCTAAAGTCTCCTACTGAGATGGAGGACATGACCAAGGTGCCTTATGCAAGTGCAGTTAGCAGTTTGATGTACATAATTCCTACCCATACTAGGCCAAAGATTTCCCAAGCAGTTGGAGTACTTAGTCAGTTTATATCTAATCCAGGAAGACCACATTGGGATGTTGTGAAAAGAGTTTTTAGATATTTGAAGGGTACTTCGAAGTATGCTTTATGTTATCATGGAAACTAGATTGGATCACAAAGATCTCTTAGCATTCGTGTGTATGTGGATTTGATTGGGTAGGGGATATTAATAGAAGAAGATCCACCAGTGGATACATCTTCATGTTATTTAGTGGTATAGTTACAAGCAAGTGGTAGGCTGTAGTCACTTTATCTACTACTAAGGCGGAGCACATGGAAGCAACACATGCTTGTAAAGAATCCATTTGGCTTAGACATTTGTGTTTTGATGTTGGGTTTAATGCAGGGAAGATTACTATTTTCTATGTTAGTCAGAGTGCTATTTGTTGGGCGAAAAATCCCACTTTCCATGCCAAGACAAAGCATATCAATATTTAGTATCATTTCATTCATGATATAGTGGAGGATGGAAAGGCTAATCTTGAAAAGGTGGATACTCTAGAAAATTTTGCTGATGCAGTGACAAATCTTGTGAGCATAGACAAGTATAGGTGGTGTGCCAATTCGATGGGCCTTGGGGCCTATGATATTCAGTAACTTTGAGTTTGGAAGAAGCCAATAAGTCTTCGTCAAGTGGGAGCATGTTGGAAAATGTGCCTCAACTTGGTGGCTTGGAATTTCCCTTAAAGCTTGGCATTTATCTCTGAATTGGCTTGAATTTTGCGATATTGTAGAAAACCAAAACTTTGGAACCACCGGTCAAGAGTTGTGATGTTTCAGAAACCTCCAACTAACTGATCACAAGGTCGCGAAGAATTGGAACATTGGAACCACTGGTTGTGGGTTTTGAAGTTTGTGAAACCTCTGACTGACTAGCCACATTAGACAAGCTAATAAGCTTCATCAAAGAGACTTACTCTTATCATGGGGACCAGGACAATGTGATGTTATATATATCAATTGACAGTTGTGATTAAAACAATCCAACTGTGCCTGCTAACCCCGCGCCTTTTGTGGTGGGTCCCGAGTGACTCCCACGGGGTGTGTGGGGATTGGCTAAGCGGTGTACGATGGATGAATAGGTTGACTTGGTAACTAGTAGGAAATAAAATTGTAGTGGGCCCTGACCCGTGCCAGGTTGTTGAGTGGTGATTGGTTGTTGACTATTAACAGATTGTATGTAAACATTATTTACTATAATACAAAGTGACTTTCCTTGGTGTGTGGGTTTTTCTCTCGTAAGGGTTTTCCCATGTAAAAATGGTGTTTAATTCTGTATATGTTGTTTAAATTGTCTATTCTCGTGTTTTGTTAATGTGCATCTTAATGACTATAATTCAAATTTAGTGAAATTTTTTGCACTTCTTTCCTAAGAATTTTGCATTTGGAAGGAATTTCCACACTAAGTTTTCCTTACAATCTCACTCAGTTGTAACCACCTACAACTACTACTACAACTGTTGTATTTGAACATCACAGGGATTTGGCCCCAACAGTGGCTATTGTACTAGCTACTGCTATGTGGGTGGTTGTTGTGGTGGTTATGGAGGTGCACCCAAGATCTCTCCATCATGATGTTGGCCATCCTGGCCAACTTTTCCTCTGCCTCATCCTTTGCCCTACCCATCTTTTTGTTGGCCTCGACCTCTACCTACTCCCCTTCCTCTTGGCCTCCCTTGTGGAGGTATACCTACTAGATCTATCCGTTTGGGAGGGGTACAAACCATGTATCATATGCAGGTATCATTTGTGCACCCATGGCCTCACAACTAACTATCTGAAGCCATCAACAACCTCATGGGGTGGGATGGTATGCCCCCAAGTTTCCTCTCATGCTCATCTAGAAAAATTGTTGTATATGCATCGTTGGACATGTCCTGCCTCTCACCAAACTATCTAGCAACTATATTGGGTAGGTACCTATCAATCATGGTATGCTCTTGAACCTGCATATACCAAGTTTATCGAGAAAAGAATAACTATTATACATCATCATACCATGTTGGCATCTGAAGCCAAGACTGCCATCTGAGCACTTTCATCTCATTAATCACTCTCCTCTAATATGAGATATCGAGCTGCCCTATGTGCTAAAGAGTGATGGTGCCTCTATACCTCCAGACTACCAGATCATCTAGCTCCACATATTCCATGTAGATAATCGGTCAGAGCATGGCAATGTGTTTCCATGCCCATATATGAAGAAGAGTGACTTGTACCAATAGCTCTACCATCATAGTACACAAAGTCATGCATATCATGGTAAAGGGAGGCCAACATCACTACCCCAAAAAAGAATCTTATGCCATGCTAGCCCCCATATTGGATTGAATCCCTTGCTCCATCGATCTAGGGCAACCAACCTTGAAATAGCTGCCACAATGATCAATCTAAAAGTCAATGCCCAACCTCTGTACATCTCGAGGTCAATCTAGGAGTTGACCAGGACAATAAAGTCCTGGTCAAGAACCTTGTGGCAAGCATCGTATCGTGCATCATTTTTGTAAATAACTCACTCTCCATATGGGAAATCACAAAATCTACCATACATCCTCTAGTGTCACTGTCACCTCACCAGTGGGTAAGTGGAATGATGAGGTCTTGCTATGCCATCACTCACATAGCACTGTCATCATCGCTAAATGTGTTCGCACGACGGGCATGTAGGCAACATACCACAAGCTGATCTCTCCTAGGTGTTCCTTTCAAAGATCAGACAAATCATTAAGTTTGGCCACAGTTGAATGATGCTCATGGGACATCAAAGGCTGGATAACCTCCTGCACCCACGAAGTGCACACCATGAAAATTCAAAAAAAATGGTTAATTTTGGAGTTTTTATCCCCCAAGATGACAAAAGCGTTGCTATAGTCCAAATTACAAATAGCGATGCTACATGCATTCAAATTCTAAATTGCAACTAGTGCTGCTCATCACAGCCGCATCATAATTTTAAATTTGGAAACCCTAAATCTAAATTCTAAATTGGGCAGGTGCATCCCTATTCACACTCATGCCGCAATTTCAAATTCGGAAACCCTAATTCCAAATCATGAAATACGTCACTCATCACAATAATGTCACTAAAAATGAAAATAACGTCATCGATTCTTAAAATAGCATCATTGCCCAAATCCAAATTTCAAATTGCAATAAATGCACTTAAAATTCAAAATGCAAGTCAAGTTTCAAATCACATATCATTGGTCCTACACCTAGGGGCCTCTAGTACTCTTGAACATGATCATAAATGTGTCATGGGAGCACTTGTTGCACCATTTCGTCAGGAGGTCAAAGCTCAAACTGCAGAAAATCTCTAAGGTGTGAATGTACAAATGAGTTGAAAGTGACCCTTCATCGCCTATTTATGCTTGCAAATGAATTTATGTACATTTTAAACTTTTTCGAGAAATCAACCCAAAATTCAAAATTTATGCCTGATTTCTTGAGGGGGTAGGGAACCAGCTTATTCCTTTCACTCAGGCAACAATGGGGCATCCAAAAATTAGATTCTTTTTTTTTTATCTGAGCAATAGTTTTTAATCTGAAAAGCGCCAGTCTTTGAACCAATGTAGTAGGTAACTCGCTTCAAAGAGGGGGAAAATGTACACTTAAAAATGTCTTGAATGATATCATACACTTGAATCAGGTATACTAACATCATTCCCCCCTAAAATCCATCCTCTTTTTGCTTAATTGATTAAATATGCCTAGCTATTTAATTAATTGCATCATTTTCATCCATTAATCTAATTAATTTAATTAGGTTAATTCATCCCCTTTCATGCTAACATTTCATCCTATTAAATTGAATACATCAAATTATTTAATTTAAATCCCTAAGTCCTCCCTCTTATCTAATTAAATAACCCCTAAGTTATTTAATTAAATATCATTCCACTTCCCCCTTTTCATTAAATCATTTTATTTAATGAATATTGTCTAATTCCCCTAATTTTCATTATTGAAACTTTATTATCAAATTACTAATAAATCTAATTCTCCCCACTTGCAAGGGAATATTCCAAGTGAATATTCCTCCTTTGCACACTCCTCCAAAAGAAATATTCCCATGGAATATTCCTCCCCTTTTGCACATTACAAGTTTATTTTAATTTGCTAAATATCTATTTCCCTCACCCATGAGAATATTCCAAAAAATATTCTCTCTCCTCACTCATTTGAAAAAAAGGAATATTCTTTTTCATAAAAAACTTAGAAGAATTCATGTGCAAGTTAACTTACAAGACTTCTTGTGCAACTTAAAAGTATGTTTGTTTGAAGGAATGAGAACCCTTGATTCTTACCTTGATCCATGTGATCATTGATTATCATCCATTGATGAGAATCCATGATCCATGTTTCATCTTTCCTTATTAATTGACCATTGATTAACCTTTTTGATCTCAACCCTTCATTTCTCATTTGCTCTCCTATAAATAGGTCACTATTTGGAGACAAATGGATCCATCTTTTACCAACAAACTTATGCTATTAAAATCACTTGCACTTGAACTCATATTTAGCACTCATTTAGCATCATTTTACTTGCATTAATTAGCTTAGCTTCCATTAATGGCTTCTATGGTAACATAGATGCATTCATGTAGCTTATTTGGTAATTAGGGTTTCAATTTTTTTTAGCTTAAAATCCATTTAGATTAGCTTTGCACTCACATATATTGATCATCTTAGCATAAATCATGTTAAAACAACTTGAATCATGTTTGTTTAGCATTCAAAACATGTTTAACCACACATATCTCATCGGTTTTGTCAATTCTCTTCAATAGAATTGATCGAAACAAGCTCATTATCCAAGAGATTTGGAAAGGGTCGGCATTCCACATCAATGTGATACCAATCCCCTAATAGGATAAGTTTCAATGGATTAGAATAGGTATTTTTGAAGCTCTCATAGTTTAATATGTTAAGCTTTAATGAGTTCTTAGTTTAGTCTTTATTGATTGATCTTATTGGGATTGATGTTTAGTGCCTCGAATATGCTTTTTATCCTCATGGATCATGTGTAGTTAGCCAATATTAATCCATCGGTCACAGTGTATATACATGGATTTAGGTTTGAGTTAAAGCGTGATGTGGTCTATCTTCATTCCTCTCCACTGTAGGAATGTTTTGATGTTGACCTAAATTGAATTTGCACGTTTGAGGTGCATAGTTGACATTGTAAATTGTTTTGAAGGTTGAGGATGATATATATATGTGTTGAGTTGATGAAGGATGGGTGTGTGAAGTGTGTGTGATGTGATGTGCAAAAGTGCAATGTGCAGTGTGAGATTTAACGACTAAGACTATTAGAAGAAGTGAGTAGAAGGTGTCTACATTCTTTAGAGAGAGTGTGAATGTATTGGTAGTGTAGTGGTGGATCTTTTCTTTTGCTCATGGATTTCTCATTGTAGGGTAAGTGCAAAAAGATGGGGGGCCAAAAAGGGGTCTTACATGGCCACTTTTTTTTTCTGAAATCAAGAAATACTGAACTTGGACGTGAAATTGAGGATAGTTACACTCAAAATTTTGAGATGCAACAAAAACAAGGATCGTAGTGCTCTGAGTCTACTTTCTAAACTCCTAATTTTTGAAAATGGTAGAGATTAAGGAATTCAAAAGAGGGAGCCACAAAAATTGGTGTTTTTTTTGTCAAAAAAACATAACATAGCAACTTTTGTGGCTCTCTCAAAAGGTTAACTTTTTTAGTATTTTTAAAATCGCTTCAGTGAGAAATTAGATAACAATGTGTAGTTTATGCTCAAATTTTTTATAATTTTTTAATGAATATTTGATTTTTTTTCTAATTTTCAAAGCGGAAACTTCTTGAAAAATAGAATTTTGGCCGTGCTACCCCTATAAATTTTGAAAACTAATTAAAAATATATTTTTTTAAATATGTGTAGAATGGAGTCTAGTTTCTTAAAATGTAATTTATTTAAAATTTTTATGAATGGTTAATTTATAAAGAAAAAATACCAAACATTGGTTTTTTCCAAAAAATAGACATAGAAACAAAAGAAATTATAGATCAAAGGCTTAACAATGTAAAAATGTGAAAAAAATTACATCGTTAGATGGATAAGAGAGAGCCTAACATTACCCAAGTGTTCAATTTATTTGACCTTGAAAAACCTGATGCTTAGCACAAACACGATTATGTGAAATATTGTAGAATTTGCACAAACACATCTTTGGATGTTGGGAAGGCACTTCAAACCTTTGGGTTGGTATTCCAAATAAATATCAAGCTTAAGGCTTGGGGGTTCCCAAAGAAAGAAATAACATGAGTGTGTTATAATGTGCTCCCGTTATTTCATAGTTTTGACATATTTTTTCATTTGTACCCAAGACTTTCCTAGGAAGACATAATGTGAGCATGTTATAATGCACTCGTGTTAAATTCTATTCTATTAAATGTATGTATATATATTTGTATGTTTGTATGAATGTATGCATACTTGTATGTATGTATGTATGCTTGTATGTATGTATCAGTGTATGTATATGTATGTATGTATGTATATATATCAGTGTATGTATGTATGTAAGATTATATGTATGCTTGTAAGATTGTATATACATATGTATGTATGTAAGTATGTATATATGCATGTAAGTATGTATGTCTGCTTATAGAATGTATTCCTTTAAAGGGGGGGGAGATTTTAAGAGAGAGAGAGTTGTCTAGGTAGGGTGGGAGGAAGAGAGGGAGGGAGAGACTTGAGAGAGAGAGAGAGAGGGGGAGAGGTAGAGAGGGAGTGAGAGGGACTTAGATAGGTAGGGTGGGAGGGATAGAGAGAGAGGGGGAGAGAGAGAGGGGAGAGAAAGAGAGAGTTATGTAGGTAGGGTGCTAGAGGGAGATATTTGAAAGATAGGGAGAGAGAGGGAATAAAAGAGAGAGGGAGTAAGAGAGAGAGAGAGAGAATTGAGGGAGGGAGAGGGTGTTGGAGGGAGTGACTTGAGAGAGAGGGAGTGTGAGAGAGGGGATTTGAGTGAGAGAGACTTATCTAGGTAGGGTGGGAGGGATATAGAGAGAGGGGGGAGAGAAAGAGTTACCTAGGTAGGGTGCCAAAGGGGAAGACCTAAGAGAGAGAGGGTGGTGGATGGGAGAGACTTGAGAGATAGGGAGAGAGGGAGTGTGAGAGATTTAATGGGAGAGAGAGGGAGTGATGGAGAGAGAGGGATGGATTGATTGAGCGAGAGGTGCATAGAAAGAGGGAGAGGGTAGGAGAGAGGGAGGGAGAGAGGTGAAATAGATAGAAAGGGAGAGGGAATAGGGTTGAGGTTCCAATGTATAGGGTAGAGGGTTTAATGTTTAGGGTAGAGGGTTGAGGATTTAAGAGTTTAAGGTTTGAGGGGTTAAGGGTTGAGGTTTTAAGGGTTAAAGAGTTGAGGGATGAGGTTTATAGTTTAAGGGTTTAGGGTTGATGGATTAGGGTTGAGGGTTGAGGGTATAGGGTTGAGTATATAGGTTTTAGGGTATATGGTTGAGGGATTATGGTTAAGGATCCAATGTATAGGGTAGATGGTTGAGAATTGAGGGTTCAAGGTTTACTAAATATTATAGAGTGTAGAGGGTAGAGGGTTTAAGGGTTGAGGGATTAGGGTTTAAGGGTTGAGGGTTGAGGGATTAAGGGTTGATAGTTGAGGATTTTAGGGATTGATGGTTGAGGGATTAAGGGTTGAGGGTTAAGGGTTTATGGTTTAAGGGTTGAGGGATTAGGGTTGAGGGATTAAGGGCTGAGGGTTTAGGGTAGAGAGTTTAAGGGTTGAGGGATTATGGTTTAGGGTTTGGGGTATTGAGTTGAGGGTAGAGGGTTTAAGGTTTTGGGGTTTAAGGGTTGAGGGTTGAGTGTTTAAGGTTGATGGTATAGGGTTAATGTATTAGGGTAGAGAGGGAGGGATGGAGGGAGAAGTGAGATAGAGAGGAGAGAAGAGGGAATGAAAAAGAGAGATGAGGGTTGAGGACCTATAGGGTTGAGGGTTTAGGTTATTTGGTTGTGGGTGTAGGGTTGAGGGTAGAGGGATTAGGGTTTAAGGGTTGAGGTTTGAGGGTTTAAGGGTGTAGGTTTTAATGGTTGAGGGTATAGGGTTGAGGGATTAGGGTAGAGAGGGAGGGATGGAGGGAGAGAGATATGGAGGGGGAAGTGAAATAGAGAGAGGGAGAGAGGGGGAGTGGGAGAGAGAGGGAGTGGGAGGGGTAGGAGGGAGAGAGAGAGAGAGAGAGAGAGGGGGTTGGAGTAAGAGGGACTTATCTAGGTAGGGTAGGAGGGATAGTTGAGAGAGAGGGACAGAAGGAGTGGGAGAGAGAGGGAGTGAGAGATAGAGGGATTGGAGAGAGATAGAGGGAGTGAGAGAGAAAGAGAGACCTAAGAGAGGGAGAGGGGGAGAGGGGGTGGGAGGGAGAGACTTGAGAGAGAGAGAGAGAGGGATGTGAGATAGATAGAGGGAGTGAAAGAGAGAGAATTGAGAGAGGGAGTTGGGGTGGGAGGGAGAGGGATTGGGAGATAGAGGGATGGGAGAGAGATAGATATTAGGGTTTAGGGTTTAAGGGTCAACATATCAAGGGGTTTTGTAGTATAGGGTTGAGCGATTACGGTTTAAGGCATAGTGTCCATGGTTGAGGGTTTAAGGATAGGGTTTAGGGTTAAGTGAGATATATATGGCTAAGGGGGATGGATGGCTAAAGATAGAGAGAGAGAGAGAGAGAAGAAACCTATAGAAAATCAACATTTTCATAACATGTGTTTTTTGAAGAAGTTGAGATCTAGCCATTTGTATAGCAAGACAAAATGTGGTTCTATTATAATGCGAGAGCATTTTAGTTTGATCTAAAAATGGTAAAAAATTCAACATACCTATGATCTCCAAGCCCACATTCTCTATATTCTCCTTGTTTTTGAAAAGATAAGCAGCATTTACAGGGTGTTGTACCCTTCACAATGAGCCACAAGGGCCAAAAAGGAGCAAGTCTAAAAAGCTAACAGTAAAACAAAAAGGAACAGAGACAACACATTAACATCACAGAAACCACAAAAAGACAGCCAAACAATAGAACACTGGTGCAAGTAGCAACTAACTGGCATTGTCCTAGTTTTTGAACAGGAGGTCCACAGCATCATCACCGACCCAGTCTTGGTTCTCTTGGGCATTATTGCCCTCCAGCTCCTCCTTGATAATAGTGGACAGGGTTCTAGTAACGAAGTGGCCCAACTTCATTGTGAAGCGGGTCAATCCATGAAACCTTTTGTTGAGTGTTTCCATCTTCTTCTCCTTGTTATGCATGTGTTCAAACAAAAATAATCTTTTTGATGCTTTTGTAAAGTGTGCATGCAAATTTTTCACATTCTACCACCTTTTTATGAAATTTTCACCACCTTTGCATGAAATTAAAAAAAAATGACTTCTAATTTGATATAATCAATTCAAGTCTCAATTCCATTCAAGAGTGATATATAATTGAACATTAAAAACAAAAACAAGTCTGTGAAAAACTCAAATTTTTGAGGAGTTTGCTGCAAGAAGAAACAAAGGCTACATAATTAGGTAGAACTCCTCCATTCAAACCTTCATTTTTTAGGTATGTGAAGTCTTTACACATTTTCTTTCTATTTTCCTTAATTCTATTTTGGCTTGCTTTGATTTTATTATTGTGCATATTCCATGTTCATCATTGTTTGTTTGTCATTATAACCTTAGCCCCTCTTGGCACATTTTAAACTACACAGTTTTGTACACTTTCCAATTACATTTTTAAACCACATCTCTTTGAGGCATGTTGTTAAAAAATTGACCTACCTTGTGTATGCGTCCACATTTTGTATAAACATATATATGAGAGTAGTTATAAGTATGTAATATAATACATAATTTATCAATTCTTTTATATGGATGTGCATACCCCTTTCTAAAGCTTTCATTTTGGTATAGACATGGGGGATGTTGGAAAATGTAGTAGAATTTGGTTTTACACCTAGAAGCTGCATTTTCTTGAAATTTTCTAAAGCTTTTTCAGCAAATCCATTTTGTGCATATCCTGCAATCATTCTAGTCCATGAGGACATATCTCATTAAGGAATTTTGTTAAACAGTTCTACTAGGCAGTTGATTGCCTTGTCTATGCTACCAAATTTTCCATACATATCTACCAAAACATTTTGTCAAACAATCCCACTTTCTTTCAATGATTTGATTGATGTCTAGATACCTTGTTCAATAGAGGGAGTGACCCTCATTCTATGAAAAAATGGAATATACTCCTCCCATATTAATAGATCTTCATCTATTTTGGTTTTCATCTCTATTTCTAAACTTACCTAATCACTAATGTTGTGATATCTTTTTAATGTTTCATTGATTACCCTACCTACGAGGGATTGTAACCCTTCTCTCCTCTCTTTCATAGCTTGGATAATTCCTTTTGGGTTTGGGTTTCAAGTATCTTTATTCAAGGATACTAGCAACATGGGGAAAGGTGCAACTAAGTAAATAGGACCAACTAGGTGATGTAAGTATGAAGCTAATTTCCCTACTTGATTTTAAAGTTCTTCCTTTGTGTTCTCATCCTTTTCATTCTCTCAAGTATAGTTTCTTTTGTTTTTGAAGATTCTTTAGTTTTTTTCTTTTGTTATCGAGCCTTAGGTTGTAGCTCCAACATCAGGTATGGTGCTTCTAACCATCCTATTGATCTAACCACCATGTTTATAGCTCTATTGTCAATATAATAATCCTTTAGATTTGGCCAATCCTCTTCCTCTATAGGGTGGTCAAATATCCTTTCTATGCTAACCTTTGACAAGCTAGTGAGCTCACTAGCTTTTCAATGTGGTAGCATTGACAAGGTAGTGGGCTATTTGAAAAAATTTCTCATAGAAATGGGGTTTCATGGTGTTCTATGAGGCATTTTTTCAAACAACCCACTACCTTGTCAATGCGCATTGACAAGCTAGTGAGCTAGTGAGTTCACTACCTTATCTATGGTACCACATTTTACGTACATATCTACCAAAAAATGTTTTCAAACAATTCGCATTCCTTGTCCATGCTTCCATTTTGTGCCTATCTTGCAATCATGGCATTCCACAAGACCACATTTCTTTAAGCCATTCCATCAAAAAATTCATGTGAACTTTGACAAGCTAGTGAGCTTACTAGCTTGTCTATGCTACCACATTGACAATCTAGTGGGCTATTTGAAAAAATGCCTCATAGAAATGGGGTCTCATAGTAATCATCGTGAGAACTCATTTCTATGAGGCATATTTTCAAACAACCCACTAGCTTGTCTATTCTACCACATTGACAAGCTAGTGAGATCACTAGTTTGTCTATGCTATCATATTGACAAGCTAGTGAGATCACTAGCTTGTCTATGCTACCACATTGAATAGCTAGTGAGATCACTAGCTTGTCTATGCTACCGCATTGAATAGCTAGTGAGATCACTAGCTTGTCTATGGTACCACATTTTGAATACATGTCTACCAAAAAATTTTGTGAAGCATTTCACATGCCTTGTCCATGCTTCCATTTTGTGCCTATCTTGTAATCATGGCATTCCATGAGACCACATTTCTTTAAGGAATTCAATCAAAAAATTTGTGTGACCTTTGACAAGCTAGTGAGCTCACTATCTTGTCAATGTCTCATAAAAATGGGGTCTCATGAATGGGGTCTCATAGTGAAAAAATGCCTCACAGAAATGGGGTTTCATAGTGATGTACATCATTGTGAGACCACATTTCTATGAGGCATTTTTTTAAACATACCACTAGCTTTTATATGGTACCACATTTTGCATACATTTCTACCAAAACATTTTGTGAAACAATTCACATGCCTTGTCCATGCTTCCATTTTGTTCCTATCTTGCAATCAAGGAATTCCATGAAACCAAATTTCTTTAAGGAATTCCATCAAAAAATTCATGTCAGCTTTATCTAAGCTATAAATACTCTTCTACAAGATGATTATAAGTATTTTGTATGAAGGGTTGAATGACTTATATTTCATTTATTTGTATGGATTCATTTTTTAGGAACTAATATTTGTCTCTTTATCATGCTATAGATAAAATTATCCATCATGTCGAGAAAACAATCAAGGATTAAACCAACACAAGAAGAGACCCAAGCTAATAATGCAAAGAAAGCAACATGGATGAGGGAACATCGTGAGAAAAATAAATTGGAAATGATTGATGAACACATGCCAATTGAAGAGGAACCTCAACCATAGAAGAGAAATGAAATTGGTGGCACAAATGGAATGAATGCAAAAGCATTGTTCTAAGAGAGATTTGAATATTGTAGTTGGAGACATACCCTCTCTTGCAAGTGAATATAGAGGGACACCATCTATTGCAAGTGAAAATGGAGGGACACAATCTACCACATCTCAAGTTGATAGTACATCATCACTCACATTTGAGGAAGGAGGTATGCCATCATTCCCATCTCAACCTCACCTAGAATTTTGCATAGAAATCCAAAAAACATTATTAATATTGATGAGAATATTTTGTAGCCAATGGAAGGTGAGATTCCACAACACACTTGTAGAAGATATGCTCATAAGATTTGGAGATTTTTCTTTGAAAATTTAAATGAGACTGAAAGATTTCAACTATTTGTTGAAATGATGCAAAGTATAAAGTATAGGTCCATCATGAAGATTCTTGGGTTGAGAACATCGGATGCTTCAAGTGAAAATACTATTGTGAAGAATCTAATGGATGCTTATGAGAGTGTGGGTAAGACCTCATGCTCAAAAGATAGTAATGTCACCCGATGTGTCATTACATTGACTTTAGTAAGTAATAAAACAAGGAAATCTAACCTCATTAGAAAGATGACTAAAAAATTGAGAATTAATAGAAAATTTTTATCAAGAGCCATTCAAAGGTGCCAAATAATTAAGGACATTGATTCCACTAAATTATGGGAATTCTCGAGGAGACTCCCATGAAAAGATAAACCGGTTGTTGAAGCATTGAGATAACTAATTGAAGACTATTGGAAGAATAACACAAGGTCATCTTTGAATCAAAGGGATGGGGTAAGGAGAATTAGTAGTCGAAACCATGAGCCACATCCAAAGCATTTTTGGATACAACTCAAACACAATTTTTTCATAAATTTCTAGAGGATTATCCTCATTAAAATTTATCAAAGATATTTTGAAATGCTTAAACCTTTTTATGTCAAGATAAATCACACACGCACTACTTATTATTGTAGATTACATATTGAGTTTTCTAACCATTTTGATGTTTATCGTTCTATATGTTTAGATTTGCATAATAAGAATGTTTTGCAAGATTATGGCATACATGCCCCACCAACATCTTCAAAAGACTTCTTACCAAAAAATTTATGTGAAAGAGAGAAAGGCCAAATATTCTATAGGAAACTATGCTTGGATGGTACATTTTAGTATTGTGGTGGCTTGCAACATATGCCAATATGTGAACATATGGAAATCACACATGTTTTTGGAAAGAAACTAGTAGAGTTCGACAAGTATAAAATAGTGGCATGCAATACAAAAGATGGTAATCAAGCAAAAAGGTGTGATTTGGTTATTCAAAATATTCCGATGTATCAGTTTATGTCTACATTTTTTGACAGTATAGTGTATGAGTATTCAAGGAATACCCATAGAGATTGATGGTTGGACTTTCAATTCAAGTTATGCAAGGACACCTTTCAAGTTGGTAGCATAGTTTTTGTGGTTGACTTTGTAGAGAACTGCACTCTACAACCACAGTGTGAGGTGTAGTCATAATATTACAACTCTAAACAGGTTTCTATATTTGTGCATATAGCATTCATTCATGCAACTAATAGTATAGAGGATAATAGGAAGGTATTGAGGGAGTGACACTTTTACATTAGTGATTATCACACACATTCTCTAGAGTTTGTGCAAGGTTGATTTTAGTTGTTCTATAGTGATTTGGCTAGGAGAGGCATAACATATAGTTAGCATATAATATGGTTGGATAACTTTGCATCACAATTCAAGAACTCATGGATGTTCTATTGGTTGAGTAGGATGCATGTTATTACAGGTGTTCAACATATGTGGAACTTTTGTGAGGCTAGGCATGGAAAGGGGGAGCATGATGGTGAAGGCGCATGTGTCAAAAGAGCATTATCATGAGAAGAGTTAAAGTATAAAGACAATGCAAAGTTGACAGATGAAAAATCAAAAGTGGTGTAATGCTTCAATGGTTCCAAGTAATGAAGGTAAGTCTTCAGTTCGTAGATTTTTTTGGTTGATATATGATACTAGAACATTGAATCATATGAGGATTGTTGTACACTGATATGATCGAGTGAGATATACTCTTTCCTTATCTCAAATGCAGGTTCATGGAGTATCCATACACAGAAGATGGCATGCTTTTATTCTTCATGTACAATTAAAGCCTGGAATGAGTGTGAGTCAAAGGAGTGGGTTGACGAATGGTGGTTAAGTTATTTTACCCCTCTTGACATGTATCATCCTCTAACAGTATTGGAATTGACACATATGAAATCATTGGTTGAATTTGACAAAATATCAGATCTAGTTAAACTAGTGAAATTCCTATTGTTATCTTACTTTGTAGTGTATTTGTAATGTTGACTAATTTCATCTAATTTTTTCCACATATCAATGCAGGGTATGTTTATGCAGTTATTGTAGATGAAGACAATGAAGAGGGAACAAATTATTACTTGTATCGTTATGTTGAGGTCAAAAAGAAATTGGAGGCCCTAGTTATAGATGGAGAAAACATCGAATACCCTATAGGCTTAGTGGTTGTTACTGGAATGTGGCTTAGAAGGTACCCACATAAGAGTGTTAATGTTTGGTTGTTTCAGGACTTTTACATGCATCAAAAGATTCTTCATTACTCAAACCTTGTCGTGGCTTCCAATATTCATTTGATCAAATATGGGGGTAGACCTTTGAGCAAGACCTTGTGGAAGGTCTGTGAGTTTGACCATGAGACAATACTTGACACAATAAAGAGTAGAGAAGACCTGGATGGTTTGTTGGATTAATTTATAAGTATGCACATTGGTTCTTATTAATTTATAAGTACACACATTAAATTATATTAAAATTTAGAGTATGCACATCAAGATTAGTTGATAGTTAGACCTTTCATTTTTTTATTTCAAGTTTACATATGTTTTGGTTCCAAGTTTGTACATATGTTTTGGTTCAAATTTTACATATGAATATTTGGAAAATTATATGTTTTGGTTCGAAGTTTACATATATGTTTTGGTTCAAAGTTTACATATGAATATTGGGCAGATTATATGTTTTGGTTCCAATTTTGTACATATGTTTTGGTTCAAATTTTACATATGAATATTGGGTAGATTATATGTTTTGGTTCAATGTGTAGTATAGATAGGGTAGTGAGAATTGACAAGCTCACTACATTATTAATGCAGTAACATTGACAAGGTTTGATAAGATGCCTCTAAGTGATAGGGTCTCATGGTGATGTATGGTAGTGGCCATTGACAATGTAGTGAGCTTGTCAATGCTCACTACCATACATCACCATGAGACTCTATCTCTTAGAGGCATCTTATCAAACCTTGTCAATGTTACCACATTAACAAGCTACTGAGCTCACTAGCTTGCCAATGCAATAGCATTGACAAGGTAATGAGTTGTTTGAGAAAATGCCTCAAATAAATGGGGTCTCATGGTTATTCTAATCATCATGAAACCCCATTTCTTTGAGGAATTTTGGAAAATAGATCACTAACTTGATCAACCAAGAAAATCCACACAACCCTCAAAGAGTCAAACAAATCAATGTTGTAATGAGTGCTTTGACTCCATTAAAATATTCCCCTTGTATATATTAGGACAACTTTATCATAATTCTTACTTTAAGCAATACTCTCTAATGTATTTTGTGAAATTCAGTTTCAATGCTCCCTCTTTGGCCCCACTACCTTGTCAATTTCACCAAATTGCATCACTGTGAGGCCCCATTTCTTGGACCCATTTTTTCAAACAGCCCACTACCTTGTCAATTTCACCAAATTGGCAAGCTAGTGATATCACCTATAATTAAAAATGCATTCTTTGAAAAAGATAGGCCCACTAGGTTGTCAATTTCAATGAATTGGAAAGCTAGTGATATCACCTATAATTAAAAAATGCATTCTTTGAGAAAGATAGGCTGGAGTGAATATAAAATAAGTAATTTTTAAAAATATGGGCAAGATTTTGGACACATGGTGGACAAACCAAGTCACTTTTCCTTTGGTAATAAATGGGATGAAATATATGATAAGGATAATTTCAATCCTACCTCTTCCTTCACTCCAAAAAATCCTCAAATCCAAGTAAGTGAAATACCAATAATATCATTTGGTGATGAAAAAGGAGTAAGAATCAAAAACTCCAAGTTTCCAAACCAAGTAGCTAATTACATAGGTAGATTTGGTGCTAGAACAATTCACAACCTATGCATCTACTCAACCATATATTTCATTTAAAAGTATCCTAACCCCACTCCAATGAGTATTTCAAAGAAAACAAAAGAAACAATTAACTCTAGCTCTTATTGAAGATTTATCTACCTAAAATGTCCTACTGCAAAGAATGAGAGGTTCCATCTCCACAAAATTAACTATCAAATACATTTTAACCAGCCAAGAAATAATAAAATCACCCAAGACAACTAAGGGGAAAACTAATGAATCCTTTGAATCTTAGTAGGTGCCCACCACAAACTATAGCTTATTTTAGGATACCACAAGTGGAAATGAGGACCTAGAAGAGAAGGAAAAAAAATTGAGAGAAGTGATGATCCACCTATGAAAATGGGATATGAAAAGTAAAAATATAATAGCAAAGCATACAAGAGCCATTTGAGGTCTGTATAGAGAAGGTACAATAGGTTAGACTATAAATATATATCTTCCCTCTCCTCATAGCTTTATCCCTTTTAAATTCTTCCTTGGATTCCATATTGAATTACCACATAAGTAAATGATAAATCATTGGTGAATCATTTTTGGAAATATTGAAGTTGTTTAGCACCAACTAATAAATTTATTTAGCATCAATTAATAAATATTCAAGACAAACCATGAAGGACAACAATGAGCAATGCTAGGGCTAACCAATCAATAAGTATACATGTGAATAATTGAAGCATACATGTTAATAAGTGAAGCACAAGTACTCAAATACATGTAAGACTTGAAGTATACACATGAATACATAGTATACACATCAATATAGTATATGCATGAATACGAGGTATACATATGAAAACACGTAAGTCACAAAGTATACATTGGAATACATGTAAGTCACAAAGTATACAAGTACGTTGTAAAGTATACACTTGAATACACATAACCCATATCTATTGAAGCATGGATTTATAATACAAATATGGACACCAACAATAAAAATATTTCTATTAAATAAATAGCCATGTAAGCATACATCAATATATATCGATATAAGTATAAAATATATACAAAATAGTCATATAGGCTTACAAGAATGCCATATAGGCATACAATGTCAAATATATCCAATACAAAATATGTCCAAAAATGTCATATAGGCATACAACAAGGGACCCTGGAATCAAAATTCATTGCCCTCCTAGATCTCGAAACAAAATTTTACCCTTTGTTGCTCGAGTGGATGGCAATGTGTCTATCACTCATTTACTATGAGGTCGAGGAGTACTCTTGGTGCTCCTCCTAGGGTTTAGTTCCTCATCAAGCCTTATCTGTTAGAATAAAAATTAAAGACATTAATATATCGAAATTACGTTATAAAGATGATATATTTAACAAAATAATCACTTACCACAACTAGACGACCAATCTCCTCAAGGGAAATATCTGCATGCCCATGTTGTGGCATGCTAAAGTTGTATAGAAACTATCCAAAGATAAATTAAACTACAAATCAATAATCATTTGATTTTTCACTAACCAACAAATATAACAATGAATGCAATTTCAAATTTAGTAATTTTCCTCATACCCTCGTGAGAGGCATCAAGGAGTCTATAGCAAAAGAAACACCAAGATCCATTTCCCTATGAACATCTGGAGGTGTTTCCTCTTGCAACATCTGAAAATAAAACAACAAATTATTCAATCACAAAAACTACAATAGTGATGCAAGTCATGGCTTATAATGTATGAGATAATGAATAAAATTTTGAGTAATTATTGAATTGTATATTTCTTACTATCATGCTTTACTATTTTCCCTATCCATAGCTTGTTTGAAATCACTTGTTTTAGGATTTTATCCATAGCAGCAAGGTAGTGAACCATTTGATAAAATTCTTTGGTAGACATGTACGAAAAATGTGGTAGCATAGATAAGGCAGTGAACTATTTGAAAAAATGCCTCAAACAATTGTGGTCTCATGGTGATGGAAATCCATAAATAAATGTGTCATGGCATTCCATCACCATGAGACCAAATTTCTTTGAGGCGCTTTTTCAAATATTTCATTGCCTTCTCTATGGTATTATGCTGGGATAGGGTGGATGGTATAGTGCGGTCTTGGTTATCAGATGGAGGGGGGTCATGACATGAAGAGGGAGGGGTGGAGATATGAAAAAGTGGAATAAGAGGTGGAAGCTTCCATGGATTGGTAAATTGAGGATGAGGATGAGGATGAGGACCATGAAAATTATTTGGAGGAGAGTTTTGGCTAAAGGCTTGGTTTCTATTCTTAAGGCAGTGATTTGTTTGATGAAAAATTCCATTCCATCACCATGAGACCACATTTCTTCAAGGAATTTTTTTAAACAACTCACTACCTTGTCTATGATATTGATTACTATTATGCTCTGATAGTTTTTTTCCAAGCATCCATAGTTTGTTGGAAAGCACCTATTTTAGGCTTTTAGCCATAGCAGCAAGGAAGTGAATAGTTTGATAAAATGCTTTGGTACACATGTATGTCAAATGTGGTAGCATAGAAAAGGTAGTGAGCTATTTGAAAAAATTCCTCAAATAAATTGGGTTTCATGGTGATGGACATCACCATGAGACCACATTTCTTTGAGGAATTGTTTCAAACAAATCATTGCCTTGTCTATGCTATTGCTTACTATTATTCTTTCATAGATTTTTTCTAGGAATCCATAGCATAGACAAGGTAGTGAACTATTTGAAAAAAATCCTCAATAAAATGTGTTCTCATGGAATTCCATGACAAGAAAATTCAATTGGTAGCTGCTCCTAGTTATTACTTATGCTATGTGAAGTAATTGCATCACTACTTATGTTGATTTCTAAAAAAGTATATTATAATTGAAATTTTTTCATCTATCAACATATAGTTATTAGCTATGCAATGTAAAGTAATGATTTGAGTTTGAAAGATGTGAAATTCAATGTAATCAATGATATGAATATAAAATACATAAATCTATTAAGTACAATTCATTGGTTAAACTCTTTATTCTATTACATGTGTGAAGGTTTGTACTCCACTAGAACTAGGAGGTGTTGTCATGAAACCTCCAATATTAACCTATTCAACATCCAAAATCAGATATTAGAATACCATTCATATAAAAATGTTTTTCACATGTAATATTTATAATTGTTTACTAGTTACATACCGCAACAGTAGATGCAGTGGAGTAAAAAATAGGTGGAGGGCAGGTGTAAACAGGATCAACACTATGACCCTAGAATTTTATTATAATCATTAAACTAAATTAGTTAATCTTGCATTTCAAAAATTAAATTCAATAAATTAAATTCTATGAACATGTTAATATTTACCTGAGTATCAAGGATGAAAGCCTCATTCAAAATTTCATTTGTCATCGCCAACTCCATAGCTACAGACGTATCCTGCACACCAGCCTCTTGACTGTCTATGGGGTCATATGTACAATCCAAATCACAAACATGACAAGAATGGGGTGGAACCCTACCCCTTAAACTCTCCCCTGGCTTACATTGCACTGCAAAACTGGCACATTGGATGATACTCTAGGTCAGAGAGCTAATAGACTATAGAGTGTCCACCTCAACACTCTCCTTCATGACAGAAGGGATGGAAATGTGCTCATAATTTGTCCTAGCAAGTACTCGTCTCCCTCGGCATTGAGGATCCTTATGTACACCTGGCCTATCCTATGTCAAACCACCACCTCTCCCTTAAAAGTCATGCATATCAAAATAGTTGGGGATTTTGTTGAGGATGAACTCACAGTAGAGTTTCCTCAAGAAATATTGGGGGACCTCGTTATTGTTGCATGGTGGATGGTCAAAACCCATCCACCATCTCTTCCAAAAATTGTTCCTAATCCCTTTGTGGTTGCACCAATGTATAGGAAACCTCTTGCTATTAAGGTCAAGAGTTTGATTTATACATGGGTTAGTGAATAGTGAGCACAAATCATATTTTGTAATTTTTTCATCTTTTACTTCTTTGTATGATAATTTATCTTTATAAAAATTCCTACACTCCTGCCTCTTATCTGCCCAACCACTTAATTTCTTGCTAATTCCATCTACATGTGTTAACATGGCTTGAAGTGAATTTTCAAGCATGGTTCTTTCCAATGTTGAACTTATAGGATCGTTCAACCTCGTGATTAACTCCTTAATTTGTTTTATGTTATTCTTAATTTCCCCCATTAAATTTTGTTGAGTTCTAGGAGGGTGTTGAGGAATTTTTGGAGGAGCTTGTTGTTGTGGTTGTTCAAGATTTTGTTCATGTGTCTATTCATGAGGAGGAGAATGATTTTGAGGAGGAATTTCAGGTTGATTTTCAGCTCCTGTAAATTAAAGAAATGAACATCAAAAAAATCTAAATTTACCTATTTAACAACAAATTCACAAAAAAATGCTTACGCATTCGACCTCCATGTTGACATGGCAGAATCTTGGCAAATAAATTGCAAAGATTGATGAAGAAAATGCAAGATTTGGCCTATCTAGAATGTGAGCGTGTAATGACAAATTTTGCTAGTCGTAGGTTAAGAAAATATGACAATAAAAAATGAATTTTATTTTCTTTTTTTTGTTATAACACGCTCATGTTATAAGGCGAGTGTGTTATAGGCTCGATGTGACCAAGCCTTAGGCTCAGTCACACCAAGCCATAATGTGAGCACAATATAACACGCTCACAATATAGCCTTTCAATTTTTTAAAAAAAAAAAATTGGCGACTTTTTGGCCCCTCAACTTTTTGCATCCGCCCTGTAACAATCTTCTATCTTCTTCTTTCTAATCCAATAGTGAGCCCTTCTTTCTTTTGGGGAGTGAGCACTCTGACAATGAGCCTATTGTATTCGATGTTGCAATTATTTTATATTGTGAGCTAATCCTCATTGTGGTTTTTCCCTTCTTGGGTTTTCCATGTAAATCTGGTGTTCTCATGTGTATGGATGTGTTTGCATTATTTTTTCTCATGTTTATATTCTACTAATACATGATAAGGGTTTAATGGTTGTTAAGGTTTTAAGGACTAATGAAGATCTGAATGTTAATGAGGGTTTTGTTGTTTTAATGTACAAATAATTCACCCCCCTCGAAATTGTCTTGTGCATTCAACAATTGGCATCACTAAAAGTTTCCTTGGAAGAAATCTTAAAGACACAAGGTAGATCTGGGACTACACACAAGAAGGAGGCTCCTCAATTTGATGGATTTGATTATGCATTTTAGAAAAATAGGGTGTAAATTTTCCATATTTCTCTAGGGTTTGGAGTTTGCAAGTATATTGAAATTGGATATACAATTCCTACAAATGGTCTAAGTACTGATGATGAGATCAAGGCATATGAGAACAATGTTAAAGAAAGGTATCCTATTTTGAGTGGTATTTCTAATTTAGAACTTGTGAAATTTATGAGTCTTAAAACTGTTGGTGAGATTTGGAAACATCTAGAAAGTATCTATGAAGGAGACGATAAGGTCAAGGAAGCAAAGATGTAGAATCTGAAGACCAAATTTGAAACCCTAAGGATGATAAAAGATGAAGATATTGTAGGCTACATGCATAGAGTGGATGAAGTTATCAATTCCATCAGAGGCCTTCATGGAAAACTTGAAGAAGATGAGGTGGTAAATAAGGTATTAAGAACTCTTCCTAAATCTTATAATCACAAGGTTTCTACTATTGAAGAAGCTCATAATTTAGATCATGACTATAGATATCAGTTGTTTGGTGCTTTAACTACTTTTGAATTGAGATATTTTGGTCCAAGTGATTCAAGAAAAGAGATTGTTTTTAAAGTTGGCAAAGTAGAGAAGAATGAGGAATTTGACCTAGATGAGTTTGATGAGTTAGAAGTAATCATTGTGAGGAGAGTTACCTTTCAGAGGTGAGTTACCTTTCAACTATTTCAATTGTGGAAAGATAGGTCATTATGCTTCAAGATGTCCATTCAAAGCTTCAAATGACAGATTTAAGTTGAATAAAGGTAAATAAATTAAGAGAAGTTACTATATTAAAGAAGATGCCAATATATTCAATGATGAATTTGATTACCTGGATGACGAAAAATGATGAATTCTTGTTCATGGCTCTAAATTTTGGAACTAATTCTGCTAACTCTGAGAGATATATGAAGGAAATTTATCTAGTAGTAGGTCATAATGGAACTATGGTGACTACTTCTCATGCTAGAGAGGAAAAAACTACCGAATTTTTGACAATGAATGCCCAAATCTCATGATATGCGATAAAATTAAGTTTGTTAAACTTGAAAATTTTGAAGGTGGTCTTGATAAGTTTGGCGATGATACATCTGCTAATATATGTGGAAAAGGTTCAATCAGTTTTGATGGAAATCATAATATAGATGATTTTTTTAAGTTAAAGGTCTCTGAAATAATCTTATAAGTGTCTAAAAAATATGTAGAAAAGGATATAATCTTGTATTTCAAGCTAAAGGTTTTGAGATCAAGAAAGGATCTGAAACTCTGGTTGTTGTAGGAAAAAGGATAGATGAAATTTTTTATTAGCTTAAGGGTGCTATTGGTATGTGCTTTATGACTCAAATCAATGAAATTTGGATATGGAATAGAAGAATGTGTCACATCAATTTTGATAGCCTATTTAGAATCAACTCTGCTCAAGCTGTGAAATATCTGCCAAAGATACAAAGCCTATAAATGAAGTTTGTAAGGAATTTCAAGTTGGGAAGCAAAAAATGAAAAGGTTCAATATCAAAGAATATTTTACCACAAGACCTTTGGAGTTGGTGCATACAAACCTTTGTGGACCTACAAAAATAAGAATTTTTCAAGGCGGTGTGTATTTTATGCTATTGATTGATGGTTACTCTAAAATGATTTGGGTAATTTTTTTCAAAGAAAAATTAGAAGCTCTAGATAAGTTTAATGAATTTAAATCTATGATTGAAAAATAAATGGAAATGAAAATTAAATTTTTAAGATTTGATAGAGGTGGAGATTTCACCTCCAATGAGTTTAATTGTTTTTTGTGAAGAGCATGGAATAAAGATACATTTATCAGCTCCTAGGACTCCTCAGTAGAATGGAGTGGCAGAAAGAAAGAATAGGACTATTTAGGAAGTAGCAAGGACAATGATGAAGGAAGAAAATCTATCGGATGTCTACTAGAGAGAAGAAATTCATACTGCAATCTACATAATTAACAAACAAGTAAGGAAAAATGGTTCAAAGAATCCCTATGAGTTGTGGTATGGAAGAACTCCTACTATCAAGTATTTTAAAGTGTTGGGAAGCAAGTGTTATATCAAAGAGATGAAGAAAATTTAGGAAAGTTTGATGCAAGGTCTGATGAAGGAATATTCCCTGGATACTTAAAAAAAAAGGCTTATCTGTGCTATACAACAAGAGGCTAAAAAGAATTATTGAAATCACAAGTGTCAAAGTGGATGAAGACTTACATAAAATTTTAGTGCCAATAGATGGATATGAATCAAATGAGTCCTCTTGTAGAGAAGAAGAAGAAAAGGATCAAGGTAAGGAAAAGGAAGTGTAAGCTAAAAAATAAGAAGCTTCATAAAGGATCCCTTAGACCCCTAAGTATGTGCAGAAGAATCATTATAAAGATCAAATAATTTGTGACAAAAGTAGAGGTGTATTGACAAGGAGAAAGGCTACTATGATAGAAGAACAGGTAAAATTATGTCTACTTTCCAAATTTGAACCTAAAACAGTGAATGAGGAATGCAAAGAGTTTTGGATCAAGGATATGGAAGAAGAACTAATGCAGATTGAGAAGAAATAGACTTGGGAACTTGTCCCAAGACCAGTAAACAAGAATGTGATTGGAACTAAGTGGGTATTTCAAAACAAGTTGAATATAAATGGGGAAGTTTTTAGGAACAAGGAAAGTCTTGTGTGAAGGCTACTCACAAGTAGAAGGAATAGACTTTGAAGAGAAATTTTCTCCAATGGAAAGGATGGAGGCTATTAGGATGTTTTTGGCTTTTGCAACACATAAGGGTTTCAAAGTTTACCAGATAGATGTAAATTATATATTTTTGAATGGTGATTTGGAAGAGGAATTTTATATTGAACAACTGAAAGGATTTCACTTGTTAGAAGATCCTAATATGTTTTCAAATTTGAAGAAGGCATTATATGGACTTAAGAAAGCTCCTAGAGCTTGGTATGCAAGATTGGATAGGTACTTGTTGCAACATGGATTCAATAAAGGTACCACAGATAGCAATATTTACTTTAAAGTTGAGAAAGATCAAATTTTTATTGTGGTTGTGTATGTTGATGATATAATCTTTGGAGGAAATGAAAGTGTGTGCAAAATATTTACAGAATAGATACAAAGTGAGCTTGAGATGTCTATGTTTGGGGAGATGAATTTCTTCCTTAGAATTCAAATCAATCAGACAGAGAAAGGTATATTCATTTCACAATCAAAGTATGTCAAGGAAATATTGAAGAAGTTTGGAATGGAAGAATTGAAACTAGTATGTACTCTTATGGTTATTGGTTGTAAGCTGAGTAAGAATGAATAATCTCCTAAGGATGATCAGAGCATGTATAGATCAATAATTTGAGGAATGCTATATTTAACTACCACTAGACCAGATATCATGCATCAAGTTTATCTTGTGGCTAGATTTCAAGAAGATCCTAGAGAGTCATATGTGGTAGCAGTAAAAACAATGTTCAGATACTTGAAAGGTACTTCAGAAGATGGTTTATGGTATCCAAAGGATATTGATTTCTCCCTAATTTCTCATACAATATAGATTAGGTAGGTTGTGTGGATGATAGGATAAGTACAAATAGTGGTGCTTTCTTTCTTAGAAGTAGGTTGGTGTCTTGGTTAAGCAAGAAGCAAGATTTAGTGGCATTACCTACTACAGAGGCAGAATACATTGTTGTTGCATCATGTTGCACATAGGTGTTGTGAATGAAACAAACCTTGAAGGATATTAGAGTGTCATATGATCAACCAATACCTATCTTATGTGATAACACAAGTGCTATCAATATTTCAAAGAATCTGGTAATACATTCAAGGACAAAGCATATCTCAATCCAATATAAATTTCTAAGAGAGAAGGTTGTAGAGAATAAGGTAAAATCAAAGTATGCACACCTACTAAAAATTAAGTTGTAGATATCTTCACAAAGGATCTTCCTAAGGCTACTTTTGAGTATCTTAGAGAGAAGTTAGGAGTTATTTATCATCCTTATTTCAATTAAATGCATAAGGTTATGCATCAATATAGTGGATTTCAAGATTCATTCCTTATTCCGGATTGATTTTGGTGGCTACCTCTTAGGGGGAGTAGGCAGTGGCATTGTTGGTTGTTTCAGTCAGGGGGAGTAATTGTTTTCATTATGTTGTATGTTGGTACTATCAAAGGAAGTGAAAGTTGAGGTTGCAGAGAAATCTGTATCCCTTATACACATTTCCCTTGGGAGAGAGAAAGTATATCTGATTGATGTCAAAGGGCAAGAAAAGAAAAGAAAATATGTGTTGTCTTTTTCCATTGATGTCAAAGGGGGAGATATTTAATTGAAAAACCTTATGAAGTAAAGGGGAGAAAGATAAAGTTATGTAAAGAGTAAATTCTTGTGTAAGAGGGAGTAGTGTGCACTGATGTGTAGTATGTGTTGGTGATTGGAGTTGCATGGTTTTTTATATCATGTGTTTCCATCAATGATAAAGGGAGAGATTTTTGGAAGTTTGTATTGTCATTGATGTCAAAATATCTTTGTTGTTACATTTATTTCAACCTATGAAGATGCTTTGATTAGTTACATTATGTTGTCATTAGTAGTCTCATTGATGTCAACCTTTGGTGTTGCTTTGATGAGCATGTGTTTGAGGATGTTCAACCATTAGTATGGTTGAGTTGTTGTACTATAGTTGGTTTGGTGTTGATGAGAAAGTGTTGCAAATTTTGAGATGGTGTCTGCGGTGCTTGGTTTCTAAGAGTTTATGAGAAAATTTGAATAAAAGAGGAAATTATGTGGTAAAGAGTATTCAGTGTGGCAGAGTGGTGTTCAATATTTTTCTCCAGATTTCTTCATGGTTGAAGATCTGATTGTGTGGTTTGGATATGTTTATCAAAGGTGTTCAAAGGTTTTAAAAGGTGTTATATGTAGGGTTTCCTATTATATATCATTTGACAAAAGAAGTTGTGTTCACCAGTGTGAGAAATGGTTTTTCTTTGCATTTCTTTGCATTGTGGTTTCTATTTTTGCAGATCTAGGAGTGTGCTTGCAATGTCTATATCTTTCTTTAGTCTGATTTGTTTGTGTTTTTCTACTCTACAAGGTTGGATTCATATGTTCCACTGTGTGGAAGGTTAACTGGGTGTACAAAATGATAGTGTTCTTCAAGTATATATTGTTTTGAAGGTTTTCTTATATTTCAGGGTGTTGATAAAATGATCTATATTGTGTTTCAGTGTTGTGTGTGGTTTGTGAGTCATCTTTGGATTTTAGGAAGTGTGTAATTAAATTTTTAATGGTGTTAACATGGTTTCAAGTGATCTTGGGTGTTAACACTAATTGTAGATATGATTTGGTGTTTGTGTAAGCATGGTGTGACATGTATATGTGGATTCAAGTCCGAATTAAACTGTGATGTGGTCCACCTTCATTCCTCTCCATCACAGGAATGTTTTAGTGCCAACCTAATTTGAATTTTCACATTTGAGGTGCATAGCTGACCTTGTAAATTATTTTCAAGGTTGAGGATGATAATATATATGTGTTGAGTTGATGAAGGATGGGTGTGTGAAGTGTGTGTGATATGAATTGTGATGTGAAGTGCAAAATTATGATGTGAATTGTGAGATTTAATGACTAATACTTTCGGAAGAAGTGAGGAGAAGGATCCTATATTCTTCAAAGAGAGTGTGAATGCATTGGTAGTGTAGTGTTGGATCTTTTTGTTTCTCTAAGATGGATTTATCATTGTAACAATCTTCTATCTTCTTCTTTCTAATTTGGTAGTGAGCCCTTCTTTCTTTTGGGTAGTGATCCTATTATATTTGGTGTTGAAATTGCTTTATATTGTGGGCTAATCCTCATTGTGGTTTTCCCTTCTTGGGTTTTCCATGTAAATTTGGTATTCTCATTTATATGGATGTGTTTACACTATTGTTTCTCATGTTTATATTGTGCTAATGTATGATAAGGGTTTAATGGTTGTTAAGGGTTTAAGGACTAATGCAAATGTAAATTTTAATGAGGGTTTTGATGTTTTATTATACAACTGATTCACCTCCCTCTCATTTTTCTTATGCATTCAATAACAATACAGTCGTGTGCTCTTTCACTTCAAACTTTCTCTATGAAAGGACTAAAGAAATGAAACTTTTGGATATAGCACCTTCACAACATAATATACTTAACTTATAATCTACACATCCATATATGCAAATGCAGAGGAATGGAGAGCCAAAATATTCACTATTGTGAGCATCCTCACCGAAACAACATAGCCTTCAAAGTGTTACTTCCAAAACACCTTTATTTGTAATCCAAACAACATGAAACTTGAAATACACATGCTCTGACAAAATATCAAGCTAACTTCCAAATCGTAGGAGCACAACAAAATTAATGGAGAGATGTGAAACATCTCATAAAGACTTTGGAAACTAAATAGCCAGACTGCAATACTAATAACCAAATGGTAACCAACTCCAATATTCTTTTGACATCAATGACAACCAAACTCACACTTTTCACACCAATGAAAACTAGATTGTGGCACATTATCCAAGCTTAGTTTAAGAAAAATCATCCCTATCAATCAAGGATCTAGATTTACTTGAGATAACATTGGTCTTGTAACTTCTTATATAGCTTGGTTCTCCTTAGTGTAGCCAAGTTGTATCTGTAGTGTACAAAACTGTAACCCTTTACAATTTCTCACTTGGTTGGGCCTCCTAGTTAAATTGGATTTAAAATTGCCTTAATTTAGTGTTGTTAAATTTACCTTATTACATTTACACATTTATTTGGGAACTCTTAATTAATTGAGCTTAATTATGCCTTAATTATCCCTTTAATTCACTTTTCAAGCCTAATTAATTGCATTTTTTGAAGGGGAAACCTGACAATAATTAATGCCAATACATAACACCATACATTGAGCAATGTGTGTTCTAGGAAGTAAGGACTGGGACCCATTCATCCATGGGAAAATGGGCCCTCTCTAAGACTTGGAACCCATTTTTAAATCATGTTTTGGTGTTATTTTTATCACCCTAAATTCAAATTCTAAAGGCCAGCTTGTAATGTTTTAATTTCATGAAATTGAGGATAAATTACTATAAATATAGGGTTATTTCATCAATTCAAAACATCTAACAAGAAGTGAACTTAACAAAAGCAAATATTATTGTCAAGAGCATTCAAGAGAAAATTTCTTCATCATTTGTTGCAGTATTCAATATCTCAAGCATCATGTCAAAGTTATGTTCATTCATCATGTTTTTGGAGATAACATTGTGATGTAGGTTTCAAGATCTAATCCAAGAATTCAATTCAAATATCCAAAGAAAGATTCAAGTATCAATATCCACATCCATTGAAGCCATTTCATACAAGATCAACATCAACATTCCAAATTTCCAAAGGTTTATTCAAGGGTTTGGTGAATTGCAACATTGTATTGTTCATTCATCATTCCTTTCATCTCCCAAAAGTGTTGTTTAGTCTTAGTTTATTGATTTGAGGTCATTTTCTATCTTATTTTCATCTCCCAAAAGTGTTGTTTAGTCATATTTACCCCATACACACACATAAAGGAAATTGAAAGATTCCTCAAATAATTCACTCACCTAAGGGTTGAAATTGGATTTTTATTTGAGGGATCTCATTTCTTGAATGAAATAGAAAATAGGTAGGTTCATTACACCCTATTTTTCCCTTTATATTTATAGTAAGTTTGGTGAAACATTCAAAATTTAGTATAAAACCCTGTGTTCTGAATCCTATCCTATTTTTATATGTTTTAGTATTTGTCATTCCTTAAATTAAATCTATCATCATCTCCTTTCAATCTATCATTATCCTATTTCCATCCATCATACCCTTTCTTTTCATCTTTAATCCAATCATATAATCATATCAAATTCAAGGTCTCTTTATTGGATGCCTATTACAAGGTTACAAGAAATAAATCAAATCATGTCCTCCTAAGAGTTCCCAACATCATCATCTAATGACATCTTTTTTGAAGTGGTCCATCAAGTTCCTATGGGGAACCCATTCCCATCTCCATACTACATCATACATGATCAAGATTCAAGTGACCAAGACTCACCCACATCATTAGAGGACTTTTATCAAGACACCCAATCTATGGAATTAATGCATCAATATATCATGAAGCATCCCAACCAATTCTTGTGTTAGAAAAAAAAGGTGCCAAATTACTGCATGATTTTGACATCTTACAAATCACCCAACAACCTCCTTCAACACCTCCAGCTTTTATTCATCATAATCCCACATATCTTCCACCTTCTTCTAGTCACCATGATCCTTCATATTTCCCATCTTCTTCTAATCCTCCCATCACCTCTTAATCCATCAATCTCACATCCCACTTACATATCCCACAACCTCAAAATTCCATCCCTTTTCCTCACATCTCAACATCCATCCCATTAAACACCTCACACACTTTCCAAACCTCAAAAAAAAATTCTTCCATCCCCATATCATCTACTTATCAAAACTTCCAATCCTTTAATCCTATCTCATCTACCTATCAACTTCCAATATTCTAATCCCATTTCATCCTCACAACCTCAATTATCAACCACTACCCCTCAATTTATCAAGTTCTTTTTCCCAAGACGTTCAACAAATCAAGGATATTCTTAAGGAACTTCAACTAGGACATCAAAAGAATTATTACACCTTTCAATAACTATTCCCTTATTATTATGCCTTGCATAACCACCCCATCTTTTTCCTTGGTCAAAATGGGTCCCCCTTTATGTTTTTGTCCTTGGTTGTTTGTCAAACAAAGTTTGGAGTCTTTCATTTCCAACACTTTGTTTTTCTTTGGTTTATTCTGTCGGAACCGGAGCCGAAACCGAATCGAGTTTTAAAACTTCTTTCGAAACTCGTTCTGATTCCCATCCCAATAGTATTCTTTTGCTTTTTTTTGTTTTGTCTTTATCAGAGCCGAAGCTGAACTGGACGTTAAGTCAAAATTTATTCAAATTTTCAAAATCAAATACCGTTCTGTCTCCGCCTCTGCTTTTTGGTCTTTCTTTTAAATTAGGTTTTTATGTTAAGTTTTCTCATTTTGGTCTTTTTGTTTTATTTTGATGTTTTGTTTCACTTTCTTCTTTGTCACCGAAACCGGAACTGGAACAGGAACCAAGTTGGAAATTTAAACAAGTTTCTAAATTATTTTCCATTTCAATTCCGCTCCCGTCATTTCGTGGTCGTTGACTTTACTGAAGTTGCACAACAGTAATGTGCCAATTCCTTCAACAATTTTGACTCTGCTCTACCACACTTATGGCATTAATTACAGGTGTCATGCACGCGTGAAACTCTGAGTTTTTACCTTAATTAGGGATTAACGGGTAGTTATCATCATTATTGTTAAGAGATCGAAGAGTGAACCAGAGTTGCAGTGGAGCATTTGTGCAAGTGAATCAATCAAAAGAGAGATAGTTGCGCATGGATTGCTTTAGGGAATTAACCTATTTATTTGCATTTGAGGTTGGTTTTTATATTCTCCTCTTTTGTTGTATTTTGCGTTTTCCATTTCTGTTCGTTTCGGATTGTTT
This sequence comes from Sequoiadendron giganteum, assembly GCA_007115665.2. NCBI lineage: Eukaryota > Viridiplantae > Streptophyta > Pinopsida > Cupressales > Cupressaceae > Sequoiadendron > Sequoiadendron giganteum. Next base: position 351,088,494 of record CM021105.1, on the reverse strand, counting down.
GGCTTCATGCAAATTCATGTTTCTCTATGAGTTTTTGTATTTTGTTTTGTTTCTCTTTTTGTTTAAGTTTTCTTATTTTCGTTTTACTTTTCTAGTTTTGATTCTGGTTTGTTTGTTTTTAACACGGTCGTTTTCACGTTTTAATCGTGACCGCATCGTGGTGCCATATTTTTTAAATGCATAGGTTAGTTACTACTTTACAATGAGTAGGGTTTGGTAAATTTTCGTTTTTACATAGAAATCATGTTGCACATCGATTTGTTTAGTTTGAATGGGGTTAAATTCATGCCCTAGTTATTTGGAATTGATGGTTTGTTTAGGGTTTTGACGCGTTCTTATTTTAAAAAAATGATGCCCTAAATAGTACAGTTGCCTCTTGGTCATATGGGGATGGTCGTATTAGGTTGTTTTTAAGCCCCTATCGTTTTGGTATGACCTAGTCTTTAAATCATGAAGTTATTTATTGAACTATTAAAATCACTTATGATGTCATGGTTATTTTAGGCGGAAGCAGGATCAGAATCAATTTAGACTTTGAACAGAGTTTTGTAATAAGTATCAATTCCATTTTCCATCCCATCTCTGACTCCACTTATAGTTAGAAGCAAGCTTTCAAAATAATGATAACCTAGGCGGAAGTGGAAGCGGAACTGAATGTGAAATTAAAAAATCTGAATGAAACCAAATCAGTTTTGATTCCGATTACCATTCCAACTCTAAATTTGGTTCCACTTGTTATTGCTGTAATCTCAATAACGGTTTTGGCTTCGATCCGGGAAGTGTTTTAAAAAGAGACTATTTAGAATGTTTTATGCCTGGTTCTGCCTCCGATATATATCTATGAAGGGTAATATTTTTAAAGCATATTTTGTGATGTTTATTCAAGGGTCTAATTTGAGGTTTTGTTGTAGGAAACTAAAAATGTCAGGAGTATCAGGAGAAGCTTCCCAAAGGAATCGACCTACAGAAACTTCAAAGGCAGCAACTAAGCCTAAGAATATTAAGTCGGAACAGCTACCTTATACCTTGAGGTATAACCATAGGGGTCCTGCTGTCGCTGCAAGCAAAGTGGAATCAAATTGGTCTGATATAACTGACACCAATCTAGGCCCATTCAATTTTGAGGAGTTATATTCAGAAACATTCACTAAGGATGTAACAGGAAGAACTATAAGAATAGTTGAGTGGAATGATGAGGCTAAATCTTCTTTCTTGTAGATCAAACAGTCAATATTTGAGGCACCTATTTTGACAAGCCCAGATTATTTAAAGCCTTTTTATATCTATTTTTTTGCATCTGACTATTCATATGCAGTTGTGTTAACACAATGAAGAGGGGAGGGAGAAGAAAGACCTATTGCCTTCATGAGCTCTCCATTTAAAAATGTGGAAGTGAGATACCCACCACTGGAGAAACAAGCCTTCACATTGGTCTGAGCAGTAAAAGAAGTTCAGACATTACATTCTTCGAAGTCAAGTAATGGCTATAGTTCCAGATCCAGCTGTTAAGTCTCTTCTGATGCAAAGTGAATTAGGAGAGCAAAGAGGAAAGTGGATGGTGATTCTACAAGAATTTGACTTAGAGATTCATCCGATGAAACTTGTTCAAGGGAAAGGTTTATCAAAAGCAATGGCAGATGTGGACAAAAACATCACTTGTTAGCAGTACACTGTCTAGTCATTTACTAAGGATCCCCGGTATACAAACTTGATTTTATTCCTCCTCAATAATAGATGGCCAGAAGGAATGAATGCTACTTAGAGGAGAGCATTAAGGATGAAGAGTGCTCACTACATGCTTAAAGGGGGATCCATCTACAGAAATAATTTTCAAGGGATTTACTTGCGTTGTTTAGATCAGCAAGAGGCCAAGCATGTTATTTTTGAGTTTCATGGAAGACATGGAACAGGACATGGATCTGCGGATGCTTTGGCCCATCAAATTCTTAGATCAGGCTATTATTGGCCTTATGCATTTCAGGATGCACACCAACATGTCAGAACCAGTCATGTATGCCAAACTTTTGCACCCAAGGAAAGAAATCCTGCAATGCCTTTGCAACTAGTGTATGAGGTAAGGTGGTTTGCTCAATGGGCATTGGATTTTGTAGGTGTTATTAATCTCAATTATTTTGCAGGACATAAATTCATCTTGACTGCAACTGACTATTGTACACGTTGGACTGAGGCCCAGCCCTGCAAAAATAGCACCACTTAGGTGGTCATTAAATTTTTGACTGAGAACATCACAACCAGGTTTGGAGTTCCATTTTCTCTAGTATGTGATAATGGCCCTGCTTTTTCTACTACTAAATTCATTCAATGGGCATATGAACATAAAATTATTTTAAAATATTCGTCCAACTACTATCATTAAGGAAATGGAGTGGTTGAGTCCACTAATAAAAATTGTTGGAAGTAATAAGAAAATTGTTAGAAAACAATCCTAGAGACTGGCACACCCAGTTGAGATTTTCCCTATGGGCATATCGAACCCGAATCAAAGCAGCTCTATAAAATTCACCTTTTAAGTTAGTCTATGGCCAAGACCCAATCTTCTCGATCCATTTATAAATACCTATTCTTAATTTCTTGTAGGAATTTGATACTAAGGATGATAGGATTGAGGTTAGATTACTTAATTTGCTTAATATGGAAGAGCAAAGAGATGTTGCTTTGCAACAATTCTCTAAACATCAAGTTGTCATCAAACACTGGTTTGACAAAAGAGCTAAGATAAAATCCTTTAGGATATTAGATCTTGTATTACTATGGGATAAAGCTAGAGAAAAGAAATGAGATCACCAGAAGTTTGATAGACTCTGGTTAGGTCTGTATCAAGTCGCTGATATACTAGGCAAAAATGCTTTTCGTTTAAGTACCTTAATAGGAGAGCCTGTTCCATTACCAGTTAATGGTCAGTTTCTCAAGCACTATTTTGGTTCATGAAAGTTTTGATGCTTTAAAGGAAATGTATTATACTGTATCATATGTAATTAAGTTTTTATTTTTTGTTTTGTTTTTATTTTGTTATTTTTGTGTTTTTTTTTTTGTTTTTTTTGTCTTGTTTTGTTGGGGATCTTCATTTTGTTCATCTCAAGAAAAGGGGGCTATTATTTAAAGTATGCTACTGGTACTAGGAGAGAAATTGGTTTAGGTATTTTCATCATCATCATTTGAAAAAGGATTTCATTTTGAAACTTATGTCTTATGATCATTCTAATCTGGGTTTGAAAAGTTAACAAGGATAGAAGATACATTGTGAATATCTCATGAATTATGATCAAAAATCTATCACCAAATTAGAAAAACATTTGCCTAAGTAAAGGCCTATCTGTTTTGGGATAGTTCTACCTTTGATTCAAGTGAAAAATCTGATTCCAAGACTATCATGAAATCCATTGTAGTTCTCAACCCACATTTCAGATCTATTGTATCTGAGTATTGAGGAAGGTGCATAAAAGATTTCCACAAGTGAAGCTTGAGTAAAAAATGATGATAGTAAAAAGAATGAAAGAAAAGGAAAACTCAATATCAAATGGGTAATCCAGTATCTCTATTAGGGCTATGGACATCTGGATGGCAGTAGAGCAATACTTTGAGAGAACTAGAGGTATCTCCATTGGGGCTATGGACGCATGTTTTCCAGTGGAGAAATACTCCAGAGCCAGAGCCAGAGTGGACATTAAGTCAAAATTTATTCAAAGTTTCAAAATCAAATACCGTTCCATCTCTGCCTCCACTTTTTGGTCTTTCTTTTAAATTAGGTTTTTATGTTAAGTTTTCTTGTTTCGCTCTTTCTGTTTTATTTTGATGTTTTGTTTCGCTTTCTTCTTTGTCAGTGGAACCGGAACTGAAACAGGAACCAAGTTGGAAAGTTAAACAAGTTTCTAAATTATTTTCCATTTTGATTCCGCTCCCGCCATTTCATGGTCGTTGACTTTACTTAAGTTGCACTGCAGTAATGTGCTAGTTCCTTCTGCAGTTTTGAATCCACTCTACCACACTTATGGCATTAATTACAGTGCCATGCACGTGTGAAACTCTGAGTTTTTACCCTAATTAGGGATTAACGGGTAGTTATCATCATTATTGTTAAGAGATCGAAGAGTGAACCAGAGTTGCAGTGAAGCATTTGTGCGAGTGAATCGATCAAAAGAGAGATAGTTGTGCATGGATTGCTCTAGGGAATTAACCTATTTATTTGCGTTTGAGGTAGGGTTTTATATTCTCCTCTTTCGTTGTATTTTTAATTTTTCGTTTTTGTTTGTTTCAGATTGTTTGGCTTCATGTGAATTCATGTTTCTCTATGAGTTTGTGTATTTTGTTTTGTTTCTCTTTTTGTTTAAGTTTTCTTGTTTTCATTTTACTTTTTTGGTTTTGATTCTGGTTTGTTTATTTTTAACACGGTCGTTTTCACATTTTAATCATGACTGCATCGTGGTTCCATAGTTTTTAAATGCATAGGTTAGTTACTATTTTATAGTGAGTAGGGTTTGGTAAATTATCATTTTTACTTAGAAATATTGTTGTGCATCCATCTATTTAGTTTGAATGGGGTTAAATTTGTGCCCTAGTTATTTGGAATCGATGGTTTTTTTAGGGTTTTGACGCGTTCTTATTTTTAAAAAATGATGCCCTAAATAGTACAGTCGCCTCTTGGTCATATGGGGATGGTCATATTAGGTTGTTTTTAAGCCCTTGTCATTTTGGTATGACCTAGTCTTTAAATCATGAAGTTATTTATCGAATTGTTAAAATCACTTATGACGTCATGGTTATTTTAGGTAGAAGCGAGATTGGAATCAATTTAGATTTTGAACCGAGTTTTGTAATAAGTATCGATTCCATTTTCCATCCCATCTCTAACTCCGCTTATAGTTAGAAGCAGGCTTTCAAAATAATGATAACCTAGGTGGAAGCGGAAGCGGAACTGAATGTGAAATTAAAAAATCTGAATGAAACCAAATCAGTTTCGATTCTGGTTACCATTCCAACTCTGAATCCGGTTCCACTTGTTATTACTGTAATGTCAATAACGGTTTTGGCTTCGATCCCGGAAGTGTTTTAAAAAGAGATTGTTTAGAATGTTTTATGCCTGGTTCTACCTTCGATATATATCTATGAAGGGTAATATTTTTAAAGCATATTTTGTGATGTTTATTCAAGGGTCTAATTTGAGGTTTTGTTGCAAGAAACTAAAAATGTCAAGAGTATCAGGAGAAGCTTCCCAAAGGAATCGGCCTACAGAAACTTCAAAGGCAGCAACTAAGCCTAAGAATATTAAGTCGGAGTAGCTACCTTATACCTTGAGGTATAACCATAGGGGTCCTGCTATCACTGCAAGCAAAGTGGAATCAGATTGGTCTAATATAACTGACACCAATCTAGGCCCATTCAATTTTGAGGAGTTATATTCAAAAACATTCACTGAGGATGTAATAGGAAGAACTGTAAGAATAGTTGATTTCGTCTTGGCTCACTTCACCTTATTTCCTCTATCCATCTAATGCCCGGAGTTGATTATGACAGTAGCAGGGGCTTACAATCCAACCACTAGGTAATGTATGGATTCATAGGATAATGTAATTATAGATCTAATTCATCAAATGTTTCAACACATGTTTAGTGGCCCTGATCCAAAGAACCTAGTACAGTTAAATGAGGTGGATGCTTTAGAGATATATAGCAAACACAAGGAGGCCAACAAGGCTCACTTGAACAAGAAGTGGTTGAGAATAGAGAAGAAGTCTCTGACCAAGCTCCATGATCAACCAAAGAGGACAGAATTTTATAAGGAAGTATCGGAACTGATAATGATGTTGTCTAGAGCCTTGGGAAGAGGGATGCATTTCATTTCAAGGAGTGGATGTTTCCCTTCATTCAGACAATCTTTAATGGCAACCAACTATTTGATTGGCCGATGATTGTCTCAGATACCATTCATGATCAGTTAACCAAAATTAGGGAAACCAAGAGCTTTTTCATGACTTCTTATGTTGTCTATGCAGCAGCTAGAGGAGGCATTTTCCAGGTTTGAACAGAGTGGGAATATTGGGAGAAGATGATGGAAAAAAGAGAGTATGGAATCATTATGATCAGCTATCCCTACAAGTTTTTGAAACACAATTTAGGAGGGTTAATGATGCATTCTTATATGTAATCATTAACCAGCTTAATGGAGATGCAGGGTACAGATTGAGCTAGGAAGCCATGGCCTTTATCACAGAATGGGGATGTTGGTATATTCAATACCCCACATTTACTTATTTTAGGCTGGCTAGATTTGAAGGTCATCCCCACTTACTTCCAAGGTGTTGCAACAACGGGATGGTTCTGATGGAGTTTTTCTATCAAGCTCTAGGGGTCCATGCCCGATTTGGATTAAAGCACAAGACAGGTTGTCATAAATTTCCCATGCAATTGGGTGAATACAACTGCCAACATATTATGGGAGCTAAGGTAGTTTGTAGTGAATTGATACATTAGAAGCTAGGTTTGTACATGGCTCGAAAGCACTTTCATCCAAAGAAGAAAATGAATGCTTTGCTGCCTTCAGTTTTTGATAAACATTTCAATCTATTAGAGGATTTCTGGAGTGATCTTAAAGATGAGTATGACCTTAGGAAAAGGAATTATGAGAGGTTTCCCATTTCACTCATGGTAGAATTCAGGATCAAAGATGACATCCCTGATATATTAGTAGATGATGGAGTTGTGTTGGATCCTTCATATGAAGCATTGAATATTGACATCAAAAGTTTGGATCCGATAGATTGGGATGGTGAGGAGACCATCGATATCAAGGAAATAGGGAGACCAGTCTTAGATAGAAGTATCCACTAGGCTGTTCTAAGAACCAAAACTCCTCAGGGACCAACTCCTAAGAAGGGGAAGGGATATAAAAGAATCAAGAGGAAATTTCCTTCCAAGGAGCCTTTGGATTTCTTCCCTCCTGACATTGAAGAGATCGAGCTTGAAGCATCTACTCAAGATTTACCTAGAGTACAAGAAGAGGATGCCCAACAGGACCTATGGTTTCAACACCAGCAATAGGTGAGTCATCTACTCAAGTCCCTCTTACAAAGCAACCAAGTGGAGAGATGCATGAAGGAACTCTTCATGGTATAGCTAAAGCATTTAAGGGAAAAGGTGTAGAGTTGGAGATTCATGATGTTGAAACAGACTCTGATGAGACCTTATCAGAAAAAGATGCACAAGAAAAGATGCCTCTTGAGGAGGAAATTGAACATATTTTAACAGAGGAAGATCAATGGGCACTGTTTGAGGAAGTGAAGAAGGCTTTAGATGCTCAAGCACATGCAGAGGGAATAGAGAAGCAAAAGGCAATCGATGCTAAGGCACATGTTGATGCCTTACTTCAGAAGCAACGAATGGAAGCTAAGCTAAGGGTTGATGAAGTGCAGAAGCAGCAAAGGAAAAAGGAGCAGGAGCTCAAGATCAAAGAAGAGAATGATAAGATGGAATTAGTATAAAAAATTCATGATCTAGAGGAAGAAAAGGCAAAGCAACAAAGGGAAAGATAAGTTCTTGTGGCCAAATTGAACTTGGTTGAAGAGGCCTATAAAAAGAAAGAGGAAGTAGAACATGTAAAAAAAGAGGAAGATGTCGAGGAGTTGACCAAGCAACAAAAGGAAAAGGAAGATGCAGATAGACTTAAGGCATTAGAGGAAGAGAGAAACTAGGAACTTGAGAAGAAAATATTAGAAGAAGAAAAGTTGAAGAAGGAAGAAGAAGAGAAGAGAATACCAAAATAGAAGGACATGGAGGAAGCTGAAAAGCTTGCTCAAACAAATATGGAGCAAGAACAACAAGAGGTACAAGGGGTTGATTCTCAACCTAAATTAAATATGACATAGCCCTCTACTACTGCTGCTTCTTCTTCAATTATAATGACCACTACTCCAAGTGCTCCCACTTGGTTGAAGTTGGATCTTTAAAATAAATCAGTGACACCCTCACAACCTCTCAATTGGGATGATATGATGAAGGAGATTGAAAAAGAAAGGCCCAAGAAGAAGGCCAAAATATTGCATTCCACTAGACTCACCGACGGAGGAGAAATTATTATTGAATGTGCAAATACCAATGATGGACAAGGATGTGAGGGACATGCAGCTAACTGATTATTAGTTGGGCACGGTTAACTTGGGGAGACCCACAAGAGATCAACAGATGAACTTCATAGATGTGGTAGCATCATCCACTAAATCAAGAATGATGAAAGATAAGTAGAGAAAGAATGAGCTTAAGGCTCAATTAGATCAGTTGCATACTTTCTTGAAGAGTAAGATAAGCAGAGAAAGGATGAGCTTAAGGCTCAATTAGATCAGTTGCATACTTTCTTGAAGAGTATTTCTGCTCCAAGGTCATAAAAAATTGCCACCATTGAGACACCAATTTTTCTTAGCAAGAAGGAGGTGGATGATTTGGTGCAGGTAAGGAGTAAGGCAGAGATGATGGATAGATGGACTGATAAACTAAATCAAGAAATAAGTGAGGTGTTGGACAACAGATTTGAGGTTCACAAGATGACAGAGGAGTTAATAGAAGAGATGAATCAATATGTCAAAGTATTGGGAGAATAGGAGGAGGAGTATAAAGAATATAGCCAGAAGCTGAAAGAGGTTAATAAATTTCCAAAGTCCACTCTTCTAGAACAGTCAATACTTGAAGAGGACAACAAATATTTCTTGGAAAAGACCTCCAGCATACTCCTGTTTAGATCTGACTTTTTATACAACCATAAAAATGAAGTTTAAGATTCTATCAAGGATCTGAATGAACAGTTTGAGGAGTTAGATGTAGTTATTGCTGTTATAGTAAATGTTAATATACCGGTAAAGGAGGGCCTACATTTGAGCCAAATAAAAGAGAAATGGGATGATAGGTTTAAAGAGGTCATGCAAAAGGGAGATGATGGAAAGGATTTGTTGTTAGATCGGTTAATGGATATTAAAGAAGAGTTTAGGGTAGCTAAAAGGGAGTTGACAAAGCTAAAGGACATGAGAGGATTTGTTGCTGCGGAATTAGAAAGGATCAAGTTTGAAGACAGTTGGGTTGATGGGCCGAATTTGGATGTGCTCCAACAAGTCTTCTCCAGTTATGACGAGTACATTGCAGAGCAAACTTTGCATGCATAATTGATAATCTCATGCATGCATGGTTTTCTTCTCTTTTTCGCATGCAAGACTAGCAGTCTTAGAGGCACATGGCTTTCTTTTCTCTTCTATCTTATTCTCTCCAGTTTAACTAAATGATCAAGATGGGAACTAGAGATCAAATTGATCTAAGTTTTCAAGAAGACTTTAATTCCTAAAAAGGTGGATTGACTTAAGATAGAAAGGATTTCAGATTTTTGTACATCTATAAATACCTTTGGGGTATCATATTGTAAGAGTCAGTTGATGAGAATAAGATTAGCCACCTGATAGTAGGAGATAGAATTTTTTATAGTTTTTACAGAGATACTTTTTTATTTTATTTACAGTTGAATATAGTTATAATTTTTTACAAAATATGGTGTTGGAATTGAGTTTATTTGATAAGGCTAATGAATTATAGTCTATTTGTATGCCAGTGATTGTGTTGAAGCATAAGTGTTTCTTTTGTGATGAAAATCCTTAGAAGAAACCAGATTTAAGGATTATTTCATTAGATTATCTATGAATTGAATTTATTGAAGTCTGTTGATCTATGATCTTGGCAACGAATGAGAGTGTGTTCTTTTGGAATCTTTGAAATATTTACGATGTGTGATTGTGATGTTAAATTAAGCACCTTAGATGCATGCAATAGTATGGACTATTCTGTAAATTGTATCATGCTATGGTTTTCTTGATCTGTTGGAAAAACATTCATTGTTGAAGATATATGTCTGGATACTAGATAAGTTTTATTCATGTTTTACTGATGTACGCCTTGATCTATCTTTTTCTTTTATTTAAAACCCCTTTTTATTAAGAATAGTTCGATGAATAATTCATTGCTTGCATTCCTTATTACCAGCAAAGGCCCCTTGAATATTATAGTTGCATGGACCAATTGAGTGAAAACAGATAGTTGAGAACCAACTACCAAGACCTTGGGAGTTAGGCTTCTATATGTTGTCTTTCTTTTTTAGGAGAAATAGAATAGAAATATTTTGTTTAACTTTGTTTGTGTCATTTTCACCATCAACACTTATCCTTTCAACAAGTTCATGACAATGATACCCTTCCCCAAAACTTTAAAATGCCTAAATTTGACAAATACAAAGGAAAAGGAGATCCTAGGGAGCATATTAAATAATTCTATGTCGCATGTCAATATGTCTCCTATCTTGATGCATACATCTTGAGACTATTCCCTATAAGCTTGGGTGGAAAACCCCTTGATTGGTTCACTCACCTCCCCCATGGGACAATCATAAATTTTTTTGAGCTAGCCACTAAATTTGTCACTCATTTTTCTACATCATAGAAAATGATATCACTATGATGGACCTTTGTAAAAATTAAAAAAGAGTGGTGAAATCTTCACCTCATTCTTGCAAATATGGAGACATATTTTGAGTCACTTTACATGGCCCATACCCAAAAAATAACTCGTCACTATCTTTTTTGAGAACTTAAATATTGAATTGGGATTTCATATTTGAATGAAATGTGTTCACTCCTTTGACAAAATCATAGAAAAATGATTTTCTATATAAAAATACCTTATATCCAAAGGACTAGTAAAGATTTATAAAGAAGGAAAAGACAACAAAGATCAATCTAGTGATAAATCCTATTTTTGGAATAAAAACAAAAAAATTATCAATGATGGTCTAGACGATGTCAAACATGTTCAAAATATTCAAATTCCTCCACCATAATCATCTCAAAACAATATAGCTCCCCAAAATAATGTGGTAATCCCTAAGGGTCAACAAAAAAAGATAAACTCGATGAGAATATACTCCCTTGGGTGAACCTATTAAATCAATTCTCTATAAGCTAGTCCAAGCCAATATGATCCAATTGCCACATATCAAAGCTCTTGGTCTAGATGTGCCTAAGGCCTCTTGATATAATGAACATGAATTTTGTGACTATCATAGTGTCCATGGACATAAAACACCCTCATGCATGAAACTCAATAAAAATTGATCCAAGATCGTATTGATTGAGGAGAGATATCTATCGAAGGCCACACATCCCCTAATGAAAACTTGGGTGTATACAAGCAACCTTTTCCACAACATAATGATGTTAAATCTTTCACATAATATAACATAATGCCTAATAACTACAACAATAATATCTTATATGATTCCATCAATGGCCGCATTGAACAAAGTCATTCCCAAGTAGCTACTATAACCATCAAAGAACCTAATTGTGCCATCACTACCGGACGTGGTCGAGTTACCATCCAAGGATATTTATCCTCCTCCCAGCTTAGACATCAATATAGAATCCTTGACCACTTGAATAAAAATTCAACACAAATATCCATCCTTGAGATACTTAAAAATCCCCACATCCATAAAGAGATCCTTGAGAAATCCCTCCATTAATCCCGTTGGGAAAATGTGTCTCAACCTTGCAATTACATAAGTTATTATTGATACATAAGGTATTGTTCGTATGATGATGATGAGGGGGTGTGGGGGGTCCCCCCCATGAGGGGTCTGGGGGTATTATGATGTATTCTAAGAGTCTAATAGCGGCTATGCTACCTCTGGATCTCTAGTTGGTGATACTCCTATGATGCTTTCTCTATAAGTATATTGTATTCTTTGTGATTTATGAATAATATATTAGGAAACTTTTAGAGTGTGGGTTTTTTCTCTCGAAAGGGATTTCCCCATATAAATCACTATGTTGTGGTATGCATGATATTTATTTTCTATTTCTATTTAAGTTTTTGTAACTGTTAAAGATCTGTAAAAGTTTTGCATTATTCTCCTCTCAAGATTAGTGTAGGAAGTTGTTACACTACCTTAAATTCCATACAAGTGTTATCAAAGCCTAATCACATTTGGTTTCAACTGTGGGTTGTTGGGTTTTTTCAACTAATCTAGATTTGAGTGGGAGCTTGTGAAGATGACACTTTGTGATCTTGTTGTAGGAATTTTTAGATGGCAAGTTCATCAAGGAGAATAGAGGTGGATAAATTTTTTGGAAATAATTTTGAAAGTGGAAGTTGAAGATGGAGGATTTATTGATAGATCGATATCTATGGGATGCTATTGATGAGAAAGTTTCAAGGCCTAAATATCCTACTCAATCTGCTCAATATGATGTTCTGGAATGTAAAGCTAAGGGTCTAATCAAATTGTGCTTGGTAGACTCTATTTTAATCAATGTCCATGAAGATACCTCTACACAGAAACCATGGAAGAATCTTGGTGAGATGTATCAAGCCAAATCTTTAGTGAACAAGATTTTATTGAGGAAAAAAATGTATTCCTTGAGAATGGAAGAGGGTGGAAAAATTACAGACCACTTGGAAGCATTCAACATGTTAGTGGCTCAATTGGAATCGGTTGGTGTCAAAATGGAGGAGGAAGAGAAGTATATGGTCCATAATGTAATATGAAGTCAAACTAAAGTCTTCCTCAATTTAGGTACCCCAAACTGAACACTTAACTGAACTTTGGTCAAGAAGATATATTGTAAACTTCACCTCAAAGCTGGCACCCAATAATGGGCCCCACTTGATTGAGCCTTGTAAATATATTCTCATTTAAAAGGTGTTAATTGAAAGATGACAACTTGGGTGCCCAAGGTGGACCCAAGTCAATCTTAGTTAATTGAAACATATCTCTCCACCAATTCATGCAAACAATATGCATGATTGATCATCCCCGCTTAACTAGAATTATCCACTTGTTATTTGTCATGCAACTGAAGTCATTAGTCATGCAACTCAAATCAACTAACATGCAACTCAAGTCAACTAGCAAGCAACTCAAAATAACTACATGCAACTCAAGTCAACTAGCATGTAACTCAAGTCAACTAGAATGCAACTCAAAATAACTACATGCAATTGAAGATAACTGAACCATAACTAAATTGGAGTGAACCGAACTGAACTAAATTGATACTAAACTGATAGTGCCACTCCACTCTTGTAAATATCAATCCCTATTTTGTAGGAACAAAACATGCATTACTGAAGTGTTATTAATCCTCCAAACAATTAACTAAAGCAAGGTGGGTTCCACCTTCAATGTGGGTGCCCCATGTTCTCCTATCTTGTAGGATCTCTTCTTGGGAATCCCCACATGTTCCTATTATTTAGGAATAATTACAAATGTCAATTTACATGTTCATTTCATTTGAATTTAATCTCTTTCTAATCCTAGTGTTGGGGAACACTTTCTAGGGACTTAGGAGATACATGAAATATGTTTAGGATTGCAATTAAATGGAATCCTATTCCCAACATTCTCCCACTTGACATTATACATTGCAATTATTCTAAACAAGGAATCATTATTATAAATCAAGTACAAGACTCAAGGCCAATGGCCTTCCTACACCAAGAGACAAGAGTAACCATCTCAACACATGTCTCTAACCATTAGAGAAATCAAGCCTCACCTATGTCTCCAAGTATCCATGAGTACTTGTAACCATCCAATCCATGCCAAACTCCAAATGCAATATAGCACCATCATGAAGTAATCAAGCAAATGATCAATGTACCCAATACAAATAGAACTACTATGATCAATGTCAAATATCCAATCATAAATCAAGAACATAAACATGACATCCATGATCTAATCAATATGAATATAACCATCATATCAAAAACTAAGCATGACACCTCAACCATAGACTCAAGAAGTCCTGCATGGAAACCAAAGATGTCAACATATCCAAACCACATGAATATAACCATCCTTTATCAATGAAAATAAAAATGTCAATGAACCCTCACTGCATAGAAGTATAAACCAAGAGTCCATCCATGATGCCAACAATCATTGTAGAAGATCATTCACCATCAAATGGTGAATCCACATCACTTCCAACAACTCCCACTGAACTTTGATACCGAGTCACGCATGGCATCGTGACTACCATCCTCTCCATGAAGATCATCCATGTCTACACACACAACTACAATGTTAGTAACATAACAAGTAGAACCAAAATCTCCAAGCCAAGAAGATACCTACAACTGCCAAACCATCATAAACAATAATGGATCGACATCATTTCCAAATTCTCCCACTGAATCTTGATATCGAGAAATCTCATGGCATCATGATGCACACAACCAACACCACATCATTGTCATAATCTTACACCAAACCTGTGAATCCAATATCTCAATAACAACATGATAACACAATAGCACAATAGTAAAAGCTCTCACTACAGCCAAAAAACCTTCAAACTTTTAAGAGAAAGGCGTCCCAAACCCTAACCAACCATTAGCTCCAATACCAAATGTTGAAAATGAAGGAAAAATTGTAGCTTAAAACTTGTAAAACTATGAGATTGTAGATTTAATTAAGTTTCCTTGATTGATATGCTTATTTTCCTTCAACAATCCTTCTTCACAACCTACAATAAACTCTCATAGAACTCTTATGCAATTGCTACAATAAATAGACAATTATGAGCATGTAAACTTGCAAGAGTTGTACAAATACAAAAGCATAAATCTCCTCTCAAAAACCTATGCCTAGATTTGGTAAGTAGATTTCCACAATGTAATCTGAAGTCAAACCAAAGTCTTCCTCAATTTAGGTGCCCCAAACTAAACACTTCACTGAACTTTGTTCAAGAATATATCTTGCAAACTTCAACTCAAATTTGGCACCCAAGAATGGGACCCACTTGACTGAGCCTTGTAAATATCTTCTCTTGAAAAAGGTGTTAACTGAAAGATTTCAACTTGGATGCCCAAGGTGGACCCAAGTCAATCTTAGTTAATTGAGACATATCTCTCCACCAATTCATGCAAACATTATGCACGATTGATCATCCCCACTTAACTAACAGTATCCACCTATTATATGTCATGCAACTAAAGTCATTAGTCATGCAACTCAAGTCCACTAACATGCAACTCAAGTCAACTAGCATGCAACTCAAGTCAACTAGCATGTAACTCAAAATAACTACATGAAATTCAAGATAGCTAAACCATAACTGAATTGATAGTGCCACTCCACTCTTGTAAATATCAATCCCTATTTTGTAGGAACAAGACATGTATTACTGAAGTGTTATCAATCCTCCAAACAGTTAACTAAAGCAAGGTGGGTTCCACCTTCCATGTGGGCACCCCATGTGCTCCTATCTTGTAGGAGCTCTTCTTGGACATCCCCACATGTTCCTATTATTTAGGAATAATTACAAATGTCAATGTACATGTTCATTTCATTTGAATTTAATCTCTTTCTAATCCTAGTGTTGGGGAACACTTTCCAAGGACTTAGGAGATACATGAAATATGTTTAGGATTGCAATTAAATGGCATCCTATTCCCAACAGGTTAGTTGTTGCTTAAATCTCTATCCTTCTCAGATTCAGAGTGTCCCAGTTTTATTTCTCAAGTCTTATCAATTGCTAGACCCCAGAGTCTAGGATTTGATGTGGTTGTGTCAAGGATATTGTATTTTTGGCTCATCTTGGTTTCTCTCCCGGTGGTAGACCATCCCGAGATTTGTGAGTCCTTTTTTTCTTAATCAACTAGTCCGATGGTTACTTTTTGTTTCTTTAACCAAAGGTCAAAAACCAGAGGTTATAATATAATATTTCTAAATCATTTTGATTCTGCCCGAACTTGCTTCCCAATTCCTCTCTTTGCACCCGGTTCTCATGGACCTGGTGGGTAAATGTCTCGGGTCCCGATAATTTTTCCAAGGTTCAAAACTAGATGATTCAAATCTCATGATCATTAATGGTCACATATCCAAAAGGATTTGGCCTCATAATAATTAATGTTGCATGCAAGAGTTCCACGTAAGTTTCTACACCATATTCTTCTCTAGTGGTGGGCTTGCGTAAAAACCAAGGTGTTCATGATTTGAACCCTAATTCACCATGATTCCACCTTTATTCAAGAAAATTAATGCATTGTAACAGGTAATCAATGAGGGTGGTGAACTACACACGTGCTTGGCACCACTCCAAGCATGTAGTTACTTCTATAACACTTTACCTCGTTCCATAATGCTAATTTGCAAAGACATTGAAAGATCAAGACTCCAATTGCAACATGCAAAGAAAGGTAAACCTCGAGAAACCAAGAACAAAGCTATTGAGGGTTCTGAGGCTACATTCCAAAAATGAACTTTATCATCAGCAAAATCAGGTATGCTTCGGATAACCAAAATTGTTTTAGTCATTTTACGCATGCATGTCTCGAAATAATGGTATTTCCTCTAGTATTCAAAAAATTTAATTGTTTTAAAATATATTTAACCAAATGGTAGATTGAAAGCTTTATGAATTGTTGAAGATAACTAGTTAAATTAAACCCTAACTCGCACACAAGGCACCTATCTGTAAAAATGCAAGACACACATGTGAAAATGAGTACTTTCGAAGAAAGTTATAAGAATGAATTTAAATATTTTGCTTCGCAAGCTACACCAGTTGGTGGGATAGTTATTGATACCCATCTAGGATGGTTTTCTAATGTCGAATTCATTTCATGAACTTGGCAAGAAAATGCCTCTTAGTGTATGAAGAATATTATAGCAAGTGGGTTATATTTAGCAAGAGGGTTTCCACTAGTGATGGAGGCCCTTGAATTGGTTATGCAATGTTTAAATTACTACAACCTAGATACATAAATTGTTGAAAAGGAAGGAATGATCTATGTTGATCTCTCCGTGAAAGGAATTGTATATACATTTGGGCTTCTTATATTTACTCAGATGAACATGGTGGATGTGAGAACAAAGACTAAAACCTACCTAAATGCTGAAGAGAATAATAGGAAAATTATGAGTACACAATGGTGCTAGGAGGAAATTATAAAGAAAACTAAGCCAATTCTAAGATCTATGTTCAACCCAGATGTTCAAGATATTATAACTATGTTAAGCAAGATAGTTGGACTTAGGGATGCTAGTAAGTTTGAACCATGGATGTTCGTGATTATAGCCAAATTAATGGAAGGCCCTTTGTAGATGCATTGGGGAGGTTTTATCAGTGTCAGGCTACATGACCAGATAAAGGCATTTCCATAGTCAAGATGGTTTTTTATGTCCTTGTATGTGATTTATTCCTACGCCCTAAGGGTGACTAAGCAAGGGTTGAATAGAGTTGGTACTTTGGGTAGAGAAACAAGGAATAGTCTAATATATGCTCATTTACCCCAAATTACTGTTCATAAATATAGGGAGCATTATCAAAGAGTTAATGATGTGTTTTCTTTGAAGTTAGTAAGGATAATGGAGGGTGACAAAGCCAAATAGTTGTCTCTAGAAGCACAAAGGATTATTAAGTAGGTTGGAGGTTGGTACATTTAGGTTCCCACTTTCACCTAGATTAGGGTGGAAGGGTTCAAAGGATGTCGGCTCATGTTGCCCAAGTACCCAATAGACAACTTGTTACTATTAGAATCGGTAAGACAGATGAAGCCATCCCATGCTCTTTTTAGTGTGGCACATAAAAGAATTTTTGTTAGATTTCCCATCATAATGGGGAATTATAAGTGCAATGTGGCTAAAGTAGACGATTTGTGTTAAGAGGAATTAAAGATGTACAAATTGGAGTTTATTGCACTCCAAAGAATTAACTATGATCCAGAGGGAAATATTACCAAGGGGATAACCGACAAGCATGTCCATGTTTATCATTTAGCATATTTTTGGCTCAATTGTGATGATGAGCACGGAGTAAGGCAAAGATCATATCAAATATTATCATTGCAATCGGCGTGCATTCTCAAGATCCATGATATTCTAGATTAGTTGGATGAAGATGATGGAGAGGTTTTGAATCCAGTTTACAATTCAACCAAGGTCTATGATGAACCTATTCTAGATCCAATTTATGAAAGTAGGGAAATAATGACCATTGAGGAAATTTCTGAACAGGTTTTGGTGCATACTCAATGATGGATTGATGATTCTTGTAAAAATTTAAAAAAGGTTGGGGTTAGGCCCACATACTCACTCAATATAAAGAAGAAACAAAGAGAAGAAGGTGAGTTCTGGTATGAGGACCTTGCAAATAAGAAAAGAAAAGCTAGCAAGGCAGATACAGTTGTGCATATTAAGGAGAGAACTCATGATGTCTCAAGCTAGGGAGTTTCATTGGCACGAGCTAGCCACTATAAAGAAACTAGACCAAGTAAGGTCAAAATGATAGTGAAGCTAAGAGTGGCATCTTCTTCCATGGAAAATTTGAAGATTCAACTTACAACTGATGAAGAGGGGAAGAAGATGCCAATACAGCTACTATGAAATAGACACTAGGAAAAACTCTTGTGGCCTTAGATGAAATTTTTGAACTGAATGAGGAACAAATCAGGGAAAAAATGGAGAAATGGGGTGCCATTATGGAATGAGTGAAAGAGAATAAATCTAAGGAGAAACCCATGGTAAAACTAGTGGTGGAAGAAATGCCAGATATAATATCCCATCTTATAGATGTTGAAGAAGAAGGATTCATAAGAGGAACACTCACCCTAGAGGCGGGAAATACTGAAATAGTTGTTGAAAAGGAAATAGGGGAAGCTGCAAGTTAGGCTCCCATTGATGATGTAATTATTGAAGATACAAGTGACTCCTAGCTTTCACTAGGGAATAGTGAAAATGATGTTGAACAACTATAGGTTTTTGAAAAGATAGAAGAGGACCTGGTTGAAGTTGAAAATATTGAGCCTTCAGAAACTTTGGATGGTGGGTTGAGGAGTAAAGATAATTTTGATATAACAATACATGAAGAAAGTGATGCCCCAAAGATTGTTACTGAACACATGGCTAGATAGGAAAATGTAAGTATTGAAAATGAAGAGATAGTGTTGAATCCTAGTAACCCGGAATCCACGCTAGTGAATACTAAAAATGTTTTATTCTCAGAGAATGTGACAGGTGAAGTTGAAAATGTAAGAGAAGTTACTAAGGGTACTAAAGACCAGGAACAAAGAAATGTTGTAGAGGTAGAGTATAATGAAGATGTACCTGACTATTTGGTCAGAGAATTGGCTTCCCCATTGGAAGTGGAATTAGTACCTCTAGATCTCAAGAGATTAGTGCAAGAAGTGGAAACTCCTAAACCTAGGAGAAGAGTGAAAACAAGACATGTTATCAAAAGAATGTCGATGGAGGAAGAACACTCCATATAGCTACCCTTGTAGTGGATAAAAGAAAACATGAGATCATGCCTAAGGAGTACAGAATGAAAAGTATCAATGTTGGACACTCATCCTGAGGACAAGAATTAGAAGAAATGAAGATGAATGCAAATACAAATGTTGCCAGGATGCAAAAGAGAAAGAAAAAGAAGGGAGAGCTAAAAGAACGAATTGCCCGTTTGGAAAATTTGATTGTATCATTAGCCCAATCCAGTTAAGAATAGGCTAAATTGCCTTAGAATCTAGTACTCATGTCACGAGATTAGGTTGATGCTATTGTAGTGTTACAACATAAAAGGAGTGTGTTTGAAGAATGGACAGAGTACTTAGTAATTCAAGGAGATGAATTGTTCATAGATGCAATTGGGAAGTATAAAGAGGCATACCGTTGTTGTCAAAAGTCTAAAAGATTAGAAGGAGAATACAGGTTCCACTAGGAATAGGTTGATGCTGAAATGTGAGATTTAATGAATCTCATCTAGACAAATGTCCAAGAATTGATAAGTGAAAATATAATCATGGAATAGGAAGTTCCAATGTGTAGAAAATGGAAGAAACAGATAAATTGGGAAGGTGATGCTTTAGTGCAATGTGTAGAAGGATTTGAAAAAGTCACCGAGAAATGCAGTAATTTCATTGACAAGGATCAAGGTTTCATTGAAACATTGGCATGGCAGGATTGTGATCCCTGGATGCTAGGAAAAGATGGTAAAGAAGTAAAATATTTCAACGAATGGCTTGAAAAGGTGAATAAAGACCCTATTCATTCGCTAAATTAGGAAGTAATTGATGAAATTATATAGTTTCAAAATGCTATGGTCAAATATGAAACAAAGAAGATGTAGAGGAATGCAAGTATCCTCCAGATATCAGAAGAATATATCAAGCTTAAATACAGCTAGAAGGTGATTCAAGGAATTTCAAAAGAATGTATGCACCAGGTATTGCTGACCTTCTGGAAATATCATTTGAAGAAAGGTGAAGAAGTTATCAGACCTAGAGTTTGATATAAGGCAATGAATAACTAGATATCGGATACCAGAGGTTAGTGTAAGGAGATTCTATTGAAATGAATTTTTTAGGTTGTTCTTGGTCCCAGTGGAGGTTTCTTGTCCCAAAAGTTGGAGAATACCAATGGCCTTGTTTTACGTTGATCATTTGAATACCAAAGCTTGGAGTTGAAGATTAATGTTGATGAAGAATTCAAAGCTTTGATTTTGTCTAGAAGATTCCAATGAAACTGGTTCCTGCCACATGCTACCTTTTGATTTGTTATTTATGGTTCCCTTTGATAGGCTTGAGTTTAAAATTTTGGTGCATTGTTCCTATAAAAGGTTGTTTGGTGCTTTACTTTTATTTTTTAAGTTCAAAATTTGTGGATGTCTAAAGAGCTAAAACTTCTTTAAGTTTTTTTCTTTTTTCCTATTTTCTAAATCATTCTGGATTAAAAACTTGTATGCACATAGAAGCTAATTAATATCAAATCTAATTTGAAAGCTACTGCCTAGTATGAGATCCTTTCTAGTTGGTTGTTTGTTCAGATGGACAAGACTATATGCTGCACCATTTAAGGGTGCATATAGAACCTACCCAGCATCCAAATAAACCTCCCATTCTTTAAAATTTCACATCATTCCATGCCTAGTTGTGAAGCAATCGGGTGAAGTATAGAGTGGTTTTTTTTATTTGGTTAATTCTTGGGGCATGTGTGGACAATACCCGAGATAAATTTTAATTTTCAAGTATTCTTGATGCTTTATTTTAGTTTAGATGTTTAAATTTTAGAAAATGCTCCAAAAATGATCAACAGGAACTGGTGCTAGAAGGAGGGTCATCTTTTTGGTGTTCTTTTGGATTTGTTAAGGTTGAAGTTGGAGTCTCACAGAGTCACTAGGTCTCATTCTAGTAATCCTTGTGTAACTTGATTTGAAACTAGTGGTCAAAAGTTGTCCAAACCACAAGGGTCCAGAAGTGCAAGTGTGATATTGCAATATCCAACTATGTTATACCTACCCCACCCACAGTGATGGCTTTCTTCAATGTAGAGTCACCAATCCAATTTTTTGTATACAATGATCTCCCAAAAAATCCAGATAAATTGTGTCATAAGTATTACTTTCACAAAGACGTAGAAGAACATATCAATATCTTTAAGGATACATTTTTTAGAGCAAGGATACAACATGAAGATGTTGTATGTAGCTTGTTTTTGTATACCTTAAGTGAATTTTTTTACCAATGGTATATCAACCTACCTCATAACTCAGTTAGATCAATGAAAGATATGGAAAGTAAATTTTTAGCCAGTTTTAGAACATTGATTGACCCTAACTTGTTATATCACCAGTTTTCTCAAATCAAAAGGTTTGATGGTGAACCTATATCTGCTTTTAATGACAGGTTCTTAAAGGCCTATTCTAGGTTACAAGCACCTTATGTAATGGATAATTTGTCTTTCATCATAGTTTACTATACAATAGTAGATCCTTTAAGTGCTATTTTTATGAAATGAAGGGAAAATCCTCCCACTACCTTATCAGAAGCATATTTTGAAGCCATAAGTGTAAATTTAAAAATGAAACAGCTCAAAACCGGATTGTTTATAAACAGTGGAAATGGATTGAATAACTATCCTACTTCGAGTGTGAATGGAGTCCCATTAAATCATCCAATGACTCCTAATTCTTTCCCTTCACTGGTCCAGAATGGGATGTTTCCTCAAAACACTTTCTTTCAATCAGGCTCTAGTCCCACATCTTGGCCTAGCCATCACAGAGTTGCATCCTAACAAAAATTCTTTCTTCTCGTAGACTCAAGAAAGTCAAAAATTCAAAAATCCATATGATAAGGAAGAAATTAAGGAAATCATAGCTCAACTCAAAAGATTAACCACAAAAGCTACTTAATTAAGAAATCAAAATTTTTACTCAGAGTAATAATCAAAATTTTCAAAGTCAATCATATAATGCTCCTAGACAACCTAGACCTTGGAACACACGACCGAATAATGGAGGAATATTTACACCTTTAAATAACACTAATCCCTTTGATGATGGACCTACGTCAAAGGTGAATTTATCTAACCTTGCAATGAACAATTGGTGTAGAATTCACAACACAAATGCTCATTCTAAAGTGGATTGCTCATAGTTTAAAACCACCTCAGATATTTTTTTGGTTGCTACTCACTACAACAAATAGTGTGACTCTCATCCCCTTAAAGGGAATGAATTAGTTCCAGTAGGATATGATTCTACTTTGGTTCTTAAGATTTATGAATTTATTGAGTCACTTGTTGTTGTCAAGAGCCATATTTATGGACATGAAGGAGATAATTCAGCCATGAATTTAGAAACTTACATGTTTCCTTATCAAGATGAAAATGAACCTTAGGATGAAGCTGATGAAATTCATGATTTCCAATAATGTCCAAAAATACATAGCTCTAACCTAAGAAATAATGTAAATGGTGGAAATAAACTCAAAGAGACATTGAATACATCAATCCCGCCAGATAACTTTAATACTCCAAGGTTACCCAAAGTGACCTCTCAATATAACTCAATGGATTTCATGGATCAAAGTAATTTGACTAATTATTTAGTAAAAGAGATCAAAAAGGTAAAAGTCAGCCTCTCTTTATCAAAATTTCTCAAAAGGCCTATGATCAGGAAAGGTTTCTTGAATACCTTAGAATATTTTCCAAAAGAAGGTAATTTTACAGAATCTGAGGTGAAGGATAACTCCATTAAAGACAAAAAAATTATTCCTATGGTAGACACACAAGTAGCCTTTTATAAAGGGAAAATAGATTCCCCACCATTTCTACTCACATTAAGAATCTTTGGTAAAAACCTCCATAATTGCTTAGTTGATTCTGGAGCATCTACTAATGTGATGCCTTTGTCCATATGTTAGACACTAGGTTTAACTCTAGAAATTCCCTAAAGAAAGTCACTCAACTCGAAAAAATTGAAGTAAATGTAGTTGGAGAATTAACCAATATTCATATGCAACTAGCATCGGATCCCATAATTCAATATTATATAGATATTTAGATCATTGAGATACCTAATACTTACAAAATGTTGTTGAGAAGGGAGTGGTCGAAGACTTTGAATGGATACATGGCTATTGATTTATCACATATGTGGCTACCATGGAAAGGAATTCCTAATCAAATTAGGATCAAGAGAGAACCACACATGATATGATCACTGATTACAATAAAAAAAAAATTAAGTTCTATACATAGATGTGGAACCAGGGGTTTATAAAATTCGAAGTTCAAGAGTTAAAATAGAAAAATTTTCCATGTGTAATGTTGAAAAGAATAATTAGATAACTCCTAGAATAGACATGTTATTCAAATCAGATTATGATTCTTCCAAAGAAGATGATAGTTGCTTAGACAAATTTTGGAGGAATATTGCTATAGAAGCTCGAAAGAGCCAGAAAATTGAAACTTCTCTAAAAAGTTTTTTACCGTAGGGTTGGTGCAGGTTACACAATTTTGCACACTCAGAGGACAGCTACATGATGTGCTTGTAAATAATTCATAGAATTGAAATCCAGTGTTTTTAAAAAAACACTATGATTCATAGGCCTGAACCCAAAATACTTGGAGATAAAATACAGGTTGAGTCGATTCAAAATGTTAATACATCCACTCTCAAGAATTCTAATTTCAAAGTTGTCGAGGATCAAACTTGGAACCTTAGGTTTTATGGATCGAAATTGAAACAAGGAATTTTAATTGGAGTTGAACTCATCAGTCTGCAAGGTAAGTCTTTTCTTATTGCTTACAGATTATAGTTCCAATGTACTAATAATGTGGCAGAATGTGAAGCCCTTATTCACGATTTGATTCTCATGATAAAAAAGAAATTCAAGATTCTCAAAGTGTTTTGTGACTCTGAGTTGGTGGTTAGGCAAGTTCGAAAGTAGTATATCTTTCATTACAAACGCTTTTCCAATTACTGACATAGAGTGTGGGATTTGATAGAGGATTTTGATGACTTTAATATTACTCGCATTCTATGAATATTCAATCAAAGAGTTGATGCTCTAGCAACTATTGCCAGTGCTCTAGAACCTTTGGATGCTTCCAATTTGAGAAGGTTTATAGTTGAGTTGGTGGAGTTACCCTTGGTTCTTGATTTAATGTTACAAATTTATAGGTGTTTGAAGATGATCGTCACATATTGGAATTGGTTACTAACACCGATATTTTTGAAGCACAAATAATTGAAGAAATGGATTACCCGGATGGTGAAATACAAGATGAATAATTACCTCAAGCTAAAGACAATACTATTCTAAAAGGGATAATTGAGTTGGAGAGACTATTTGATTTAGATTAGATAGTTTGACAGAAAGACCCACCCAAAAGTGATGGAGAATAGTCTAAATTATATAATTTGAATACTAAAGAAGATCCTAAGAATGTGTTTATAAGAAAGGTTTATATCGTAGAAGAAAGAATAAATATTGCTCAAGCACTTAGAGATTATTGGAAGGTTATAGCATGTACATATGAAGATTTGAAAACTTATGATACTTCCATTATCACTCATACAATCTTGTTAAATCTTGATGTAAAACCTTTCTGACAGAAACAACCTATAAATGCACTCTTGGAACCTTTGATCCAAAAGGAAGTACGAAATATCCTCAGCTTGGATAATTTTTCCTATTATACATTCTACTTAGGTGGCGAGTTTAGTGTCTGTCAAGAAGAAGAACAAAGATATGCAATTGTGTGTTGATTTCTGAAATCTTAATAAGGCATTTGAAAAAGATAATTATCCTCTCCTTTCATTGGAAGAAGTGTTGTAAATTGTCAATGGTTTGCATATGATGTCCTTCTTGGATGGATTCTCTAGATACAATCAAGTAATAGTTGCAAAGGAATATAGGATGAAGACATCGTTCACCACAAAGTAGGGAACTTTTGCTTATAGAAGGATGCCATTTGGATTGATAAATGTTGGAGCCACATTCCAGAGAGCTATGGATTATGCCTTTCGAGATTTGATAGGAAAGTGTATCATTATATACATGGATGACCTCATGGTATTTTCAAAGAATAGATGAGATCAAGCTCATGATCTCAAAGAAATATTGCAAAAGTGCAAAACTTATGGAGTTTCACTAAATCCTAAGAAATGTATTTTCGAAGTGACCAAAGGAAAACTGCTAGGACACATTATTTCTGAAAGAGGTATTTCAATAGATTCAGATAAAGTGAGTGCTTTACTCAAATTAAAACCCCCCAGAAGTAAAAAAGAATTGAAAACATATTTCTGTAAGATTAGTTTCATCCAAAAATTTATCACCAGATTTGCTAAGATAGTAAAACCACTCAATGATATGCTGAAGAAATATGCAAAGATCGAGTGGAAAAATGAAGCTAAACTCACCTTTGAGAATATGAAAGCCACAATTGCAAAAGCACCGGTCCTGGTAATTTTGGATTATGTTAAACATTTTATATTTACTCCTTTGCTTCTAGTCATACTGCAGTGGTGTTAACACAAAGGGGCGAGAACAAAGAAGAAAAGTCGATTTCTTTTATAAGATCTCCATTCAATGAAGTAGAGCTCAGATACATGGATGCTGAAAAACAAGGCTTTGCTTTGGTTAAAGTGGTGAAAAAATTCCAACATTACATTCTCAAAAGTATAGTCAAGGCTATCATCCCTAATGCTGCAATACAAATTTTTCTAACATAGAGTGAGATTAGAGGAAAGAGAGCTAAGTGGGTTGCAATTTTGCAAGAGTTTGATTTAGATATTATACCCATGAAGTTGGTCTGAGGACAAGCCCTAGTTAAATCTATTTTTGATATTGATCCATAAATCTCTAGCTAGCAATATACTTTGGATGTAAAAGATCAAGACGATTGGTACTCAGAAATATGGTACTATCTAGTTAGCCATAACTTCCCTAATCATATACAAAGAAATCCTAGAAGAGCCCTAAAGATAAAATCTCAGAGTTATATGATTAAAGGAGGGGTTTTATTCAAGAAGAATCATGAAGGAATTTATTTAAGATGCTTGAATAAGGCAGAAGTGAATGAAGTTTTGAAGGAGTTACATAATAAATTTGGTACAACTCATGGAGCGCCTTTGGCTACTGCACACCTCATCTTGAGAGTTGGATACTATTGGCCAACTATTTTCAAAGATATGAACACATAAAGCATGGTTACACATGTCAAACTACTATAGAAAAAGGAAGATTCAATGCTCAGTCATTAAAACTAGTGATGGAGATGCACCCTTTCTCACAATGGGGGTTATACTTCATCGACACTATCAATCCTCTGTCATCTGCAAGTCACAGGTTTGTGCTAACTGCTACCAATTATTTTACTCGATGGACTGAGGTGTGTCATAGCAAGAAATGTACCACATAGGTGGTAATCAAATTCTTAGAGGAAAATGTTATTGCCAGGTTTGGAGTACCATATGCACTAGTATGTGACAATGGCCCTACTTTTTGCTCGTTAAAATTTCCAAACTGGACATTTGAATATGGTATAACATTGAAATTCTCATATAATTATTATTCGTAGGGAAATGGGTTAGTAGAGTCATCAAATAAGAATTTTCTAGATATAATCAAGAAATTAGTTGAAAACAATCCTAGGGAATGGTATTCTTTGCTAAAAAAATCCCTTTAGGTAGACTGTAATAGAATGAAATCCGAATTGGGGATTTCTCCTTACCACTTATTCTATGGGGTAGATCCTATATTTCCTATAAAATTGAAAATCCCTACTTGGTAATTTGGTCAAGATTACATTGGATTAAATGATCAAACTGAAGCTCGAATATTGCAACTGATGCACTTAGATGAAAAGAATACTCGAGCTATAGATCATTTTTCTAGGCACCAATCTATGGTAAAATGATGGTTTAACAAAAGAGCTAGATTAAAAACCTTTAGAATATCTGATTTAGTCCTGTATTGGGACAAAGCCCATGAGCGTAAAGGTGAGCATGGTAAGTTTGACAAGTTGTGGACAGGTCCTTACCAGGTGTCTGAAATTTTAGGTGATGGTACTTATAGACTTAAAACTTTGATTGGAGAAGATGTCCCATTTCCTGTCAATGGGCAATTCCTGAAGCATTACTTCTAGGCTTAGTCTTGGTTGCTAGTTCTCAGGCTAGCTTTATAAATTGTTTGTAAATAGGTTGTAAATAATTTTTTTTGTTGTTTTATTTTGCTTGGGTGTTTTGTTTGTTGCTTTGTTCTATTCTCTTTCTAGGGTTTTACATTTTCATTCTATACGATAATTAGCAACCTTTAAAGGTGGTCAGAATAATAGAACATCAATTTTGGAAATATGATCATGCTTTGACTTAAATTAGTCCTTTAATTATATATGAATGGGGAATTGTTCAGTTCCTTTTACTTTAGCTTGCATAAATCATTTAATCGATGTCAAGCTACAAACACCCATATCTTAAATAATTCTACTAAAATTTGGGATAGTAGTTGTTTACATTGAGTGAAAAATCAAAAGGCGACCTTTGCTACCACTATAATTCCCAACCTAATAGCATGATTCATTGCCTACAAGTTGAAGCAAATGAGCCTACATTGAATATAAAAAAAAAAATGAATATCAAAGAAATATCAAAAGAGAAAATTCAACACTTTAGGTTATCCAAATATCTCTATCGGGGCTATGGATGTCTGACTGGTAGTAGAGCTATGTTTGGTGGAATTACAAAGATAACCTTGTCGGGGCTATGGATGCTTGATTGGCAGTAAGGCTCTATCCATGGTTGGCTTAAAAGGAATTACCAAATTATGTAGGTCAATGCAAATATTTGATATGCTCTAAGTTTAATGTAGCGGAATAAACCAAGCACACACATGTGAGCTTAGTAACGTTTAATCTTGTATGTTGGCTAAAGTGAAGATGGAATGTTTGAATGAGGGTCTAATTGCTTATAATTTGAAGACAAAATAAAGCTAATGCATGGTGATTAGGTCTAGAATTGGATTTCTATTGTTTTGTTTGTTTTGTTGGTTTCTAGTTGTTGTGTGGTCTCACAACATGCCCCATTTTTCTCCTTGGAAAAATGTGGACCCCATTTTTTTCCCTACTAGCTTTCTTTTCTTTCCTTTTCCTTTGCTTGATTTGGTGTACTTCTTTCAGAGGAAATGGTAAAATGCAAGTTCTATTTCAGCCCGCCTAGTTATTCCTTAAATCTTTGTCCTTCCCAGATTTGGAGTTTCATAGTTTTATTTCTCAATTCTTATCAATTGCTAGACCTCAAAGTCCCAGAGTTGGTGTGGTTGTGTCAAGGATATTGTATCTTTGGATAGTCCTACTTTCCCACCCGGTGGTAGACCATCCTGGGATGCACGAGTCATTTTTCTTCATCGACTAGTCTGATGCTTGCTTTTCATTTCTTTAACCAAAGGTTATAAATTGGAAGTTCTATTGCAAACATGTTTAAATCATTTTGATTCTTCCTAAACCCGGTTCTCAATTCCTCTCTTTGCACCCGATTCTCATGGACCTAGTGGGTAAATGTCTTGGTTTCAAGTAATCTTTCCAAGGTCCAGAACTAGATGATTCAAATTTTGTGATCATCAATGGTCACATATCCAAAAGTCTTTGGCCTCGTAAGAATCCACATGACATGCAAGATTTCCATGTAAGTTTATGTGCCATCTTCTTCTCTAGGGGTGGGCCTACGTAAAAACCAAGGTGTTCATGATTTGAACCCTAATTATCCATGATTACACCTTTATTCAAGAAAATTAATGTATTGTAATAGGTAATTGATGAGGGTGGAAAACTACACACGTACTTGTCACCATCTCGAGCATGTAGTTACTTTTACAACACTTTACCTCGTGCCATACTACTAATTTGTAAGGACATTAAAAGATCAAGACTCCCATTGTAGCACGCAAAGAAAGGTAAACCATGAGAAATCAAGAACACAACTACCAAGGGTTTCGAGGCTACATTCTAAAAATGACCTTTATCATCAGTGAAATCAAGTATGCTTCAGATAACCAAATTTTTGTTAGTCATTTTATGCATGCATGTCTCAAAATAATGGCATTTCCTTTTTTTTAAATAGATTTAATGAAGTGGTAGATTGAAATATTTATGAATTGTTGAAGATAACTGGTTAAATTTAACCCTAACTCGCACACAAGGCACAGATCTATAAAAAAATGTAGGACACATAGGTGAAAATTAGTACTTCCAAAGTAATTCCTAAGAATGAATTTAAATATTTTTCTTTGCAATCTGTATCAGTTTATGGGATAGCTACTGATACCCATCTAGGATGGTTTTTTGATATCGAATTCATTTCACGGGCTTGGCAAGAAAATGCCTCTTAATGTATGAAGAATGTTATAGCAAGTGGGTTACATTTAGTAGGAGGGTTTCCAACAGCAATGGAGGCCACTAAATTGGTTATGCAATGTTTAAATTACTACAACCCAGATATGAGAGTTGTTGAAAAGGAAGGAAGAAGCTATGTTGATCTCTTTGTGAAAGGAATTATATATACATTTGGGCTTCTTACATTTACTCAGATGAACCCGATGGATGTTAGAACAAATAATAAAACCTACCTGAGTGCTGAAGAGCATAATAGGAAAATAATGAGTACACAATGGTGCTAGGAGGAAATTACAAAGAAAACTAAGCCAATTCTAAGATATATGTTCAACCTAGATGTTCAAGATATTATAACTATGTTAAGCAGGATAGTTGGACTTAGGGATGCTAGTAAGTTCAAACCATGGATGTTCGTGATTATAGCCAAATTAATGGAAGGCCCCATGCAGATGCATTAGGGAGGTTTTTTTAGCGATAAGCGACATGATCAAATAAAGTCAAGCAAAAGAAGAGAGAGCTAAAAGAACGGATTGCCCATTTGGAAAATTTTATTGTATCATTAGCCCAATCTGGTCAAGCACATGTCGAATTGCCTCAGAATCCATTACTCATGTCACGAGATCAAGTTGATGCTATTGCAACATTATGCCATAAAATGAGTGTGTTTAAAGAATGGGTGGATTACTTGGTAATGCAAGGAGAGGAATTGATCACAGATGCAATTGGGAAGTATAAAGAGGCATATTGTTGGTGTCAAAAGTCTAAAAGATTAGACGGAGAATGCGGGTTCTGCTAGGAACGGGTTGATGTTGAAAGATGATATTTAATGGCTTTCATGCAGACAAATGTCCAAGAATTGATAAGTGAAAAGATAATCATGGAACACATTTTTTCGATGTGCGGGAAATGGAAGAAACGGATAAATTGGGAAGGTGACGCTTTTGTGCAATGTGTAGAAGGATTTGAGAAAGTCACCGAGAAATGTAGTAAATTGATCAACAAGGATCAAGGTTTTGTTGAAATGTTGGCATGGTAGGATTGTGATCCCTGGATGCTAGGATAGGATGGTAAAGAAGTAAAATATTTCAATGAATGGATTGAAAAGGTGAATAAAGACCCTATTCATTTGATAAATCAAGAAATCATTGATGAAATTATATAGTGCTAGAATGTTATGGTCAAATATGAAATAGAGAAGATGTAGAGGAATACAAGTATCCACCAAATATTAGAAGAATATACCAAGCTCAAATATAGTTGGAAGGTGATTCAAGGAAGTTCAAAAGAATGTATGCACCAAGTATTGGTGGCCTTCTGATAATATCAATTGAAGAAAGGAAAAGAAGATTTATTAGACCTAGAGTCTAATACAAGGCAATGAATAACCAAATATCAAATATCGGAGGTTAGTGTAAGGATATGTTAAAATGAAAATTTCAAGTTGTTCCATGTCCCAATGGAGGTTTCTTGTCCCGAAAGTTGGAGGATACCAATGGAATTGTTTTATGCGGGGTGTTTGAATATCGAATCTTGGAGTTGAAGATTAATGTTGATGAAGAAGTCAAATATTTGTCTTTGTCCAGAAGATTCCAATGACAACTAGTGATTTCCACGTGCTACCTTTTTATTTGTTGTTTAGGTTCCCTTTGATAGACTTAAGTTTAAAATTTTGGGGCCTTGTTCCTATAAAAGTCCATTTGATGCTTTACTTTTATTTTTTAAGTTCAAAATTTATGGATGTCAGAAGAGCCAAAACTTCTTTAAGTTTTGTTCTTTTTCTTATTTTTTAAATCATTCTAGATTAAAAACTTGTATGCACATAGAATCTAATCAATATCAAAGCTAATTTGAAAGCTACCGCCTAGTATGAAATCCTTTGTAGCTGGATGTTTGTTCAACTGGACAAGACTATATGTTACGTCATTTAAGGGTGCATATAGAACCCACCCGGTGTCCAAATAAACCTCCCTTTCTTTAAAATCAAATATCATTTTATGCCTAGCTGTGAAGCAATCTGGTCAAGTATAGAGTGGTTTTCTTTGATTTGGTTAATTCTTGGGGCATGCATGGACAATACCCGAGAGGGATTTTAGTTTTCAAGTATTTTTGATGCTTTATTTTAGTTTAGATGTTTAAATTTCAGAAAGTGATCCAAAAAAGAGATGAATGAATGGAAATTTTATTGCAAATATTTTGTTTCCATAATATTGTTGAATGCTTAAAGCTAAATCCACTTAAGTGATAGAATTTTTTTTTGAAATTCAAGGGTGTTTGTGAGTGAGTCCTTCATCTACATCATCTAACAATCACCATAGCACCTTTGACCATCTTGCATCCTACATCAAAATATACTACCTACACACCTTTGTTAATGAACAAGAATGCACATCATTCTTGTTCATTTTTGTTAACTTTCTCCTAAGCCTAATGACACTCAACAAAGAGGACAACGTGAAAACTTGTGAGTTTTGGATACTAAAAACCTTATACAACAATATTCAATTATTTTCCATCCATTCACAAGCAAGGAATGCATATATGTGTTCAACCCCTTCACAACTAAGGTTTTATGATAGTTTATACACAAATGAAAGCACACTGTCAGATTCCTCACACATGCAAACTTTTAAAGGATTGATCCCAAAAGGGTTTTTAGATATATTTAAAATATAAATTTCTACCAATCTTCATAACTTTTGATAGTGGAAAACAAATATATGATTTTTTTAGTATTACAAGAAACCTTAGATAGGGTACAGGGCTGACATCACAAAAAATACAATAACTTTCACAAACTTAATGAAACAAATCCAAACAAAAACCAAAAGTTTTTTATTTCATATATTCATTATCCACATGCCTTCCCTTAACCATATTAGGTCATGCAATCTGTACAAAAGAGGTTTTTCAAGCAAAGACTAGTGAAAATATGTACATGTCAATCACTAATTTGATCATAACTTTCACAAAATATGATGAAATTCACTCAAAAAAAAGCATTAGAAATATAAAAAAATCTCAAAATTTTCCAATAACTTTCAAGGTTGTACTACATATTACAAGGCCATACAATCCAATTTACAGACCGTTTCATCATGGAAAACCCAAGAAAATGCTTCCAAATGTTCATTTTTCATTCAAACTCTTCTCCAACTTTTGTGCTTGGGATTACATTGCATATTTATTATTTTTCAACCATTCCCAACTACAAAAATGACTACCAACTCCCATTAACAACCTTTGCAAATTTGCAAGAAACTTTTGTTGACAACAATGACAATATTTGCAACTTTTTACTTTTGACATGGCACCGAAACATCCCAAAATGGACCTAAATGACCCCAATGGTCTTAAATTCAACCTTATTGACCCAAAAAAAACCAAAATCAAAAATTTTACAACATGACAACAAAGTGCAACAATACTGCATCAAAGGATGTGCCTACATCATTAGAGGTGTCAGATATGGTAAATTGTATAAGCTTGATGCATGCATTATTGAGTATAATAGTACTATGAAAATAAAGTCTATTGAAGAAGTGAGGGTTTCACCTTCAACAAATGGTCATGGATTTTGGGTACCCAAGGGTGCTCTTTCTTCTAAATCAAAGTTACTTGCAAAGAAAACTATATTATGGCACCAAAGACTTGACCACATTTGAGAAAAGGGTCTAAAGACCTTGAAAAATAAAAACCTTGTTGAAGGTTTATCTACTTGTAATCTTGAATTTTATTTATGTGAGCATTGCATTTATGAAAAATAAAATTGTGTTCAATTTTACTCAAGTTCTCATAAATCTTGTGGTGTATTGGATCTTATTCATTTTGATGTGTTTGGTCTTGTATATGTTCCTTCAATTGGTAAATCCACATATTATGTTTCATTTATTGATGATTACAGTAGGAAATGGGTATACTTTCTAAAGAGTGAATATGAAGTTTTCAGTTGATTTAAAGATTTTAAAGCAATAGTTGAGTTGCATACTAGAAAAAAATAAAAAAAATAAAGGATTGATAATGGTGGTGAATTTTTTTCTAATGATTTTGACAGATTTTATAAAGATTTTGGTATTCATAGACAAAAGATAGCTCAATATTCTCTACAATAGAATGGAGTTATAGAAAGAATGAATCAGACACTGATGGAGAAGGCTAGGATTATGTTGAGTGGTGCTAGTCTAGAACAAAGGTTTTAGGCCAAAGTTGTTGTGCTTGTTACCTAATTAACAAGTCTCCTACATCAGTTCTTGTTGATAAGACACCTATAGAGGCATGGCCAAGCCACAAGCCTTCATTAAGACATCTTATAGTTTTTGGTTGTGAGGCATATGCACATGTACCAAAGGAGAAGTGAACAAAATTGGAGAACAAGGTTGTGAAATGTATCTTCATTGGATACAGTTATGGTGTGAAAGGATACAAGCTTTCGGATCCTATTGTACAAAAGGTAATACATAGTAGAAGTGTTATTTTTAGAGAAACTAAGCCTTCTTCTGTTACATTACAGCCAAAACAAAGTAAACAGGAAGATGTGATTCAATTTCCTTCTACACCTCAGAAATTTAAATTGAGGCTCATGGATAGACAAGAAGTTGAGGAGAGCTCATCTAGCTCTGAATCTTCAAAAGAAGATGAAGAACCTCCAACTCAACCTTTTCATAGTTCTACAAGTCATAGACAACCACTTGAGAGGTATTCACCTGGTTATTGAAGATGTATTTTTTATTTGAATACTAACATGGATGAACCCATATTGGTAGAAGAGGCATTATGTTTGAATGATGAAAAATTGTGGAATATTGATATGGATGATGAAATGGAAGCTTTGAAAAATAATGATACATGGGATCTTGTACCATTGATTGAAGGAATAAAACCTATTGGTTGCAAATGGGTGTTCACAAAAAATATTTTTTTAGATAGAAGTATTGAGAAGTAAAAAGAAAGTTTGGTTGCAAAAAGTTACTCTCAAGTTGAGGGTGTTGATTATGGTGAGATATTTTCTCCTATTACAAAAATGACATCCTTTAGATTTTTTCTTTCTATTGTTGTTGGTTATGATTTAGAGGTTGATAAAATGGATGTGAAAACCACTTTCCTTCATGGTGACTTGGAGGAGGATATGTATATGACATAGCCAGAGAACTACGTGGCGAAAGGTAAAAGTAAACTGGTTTGCAAATTGAAGAAATCTTTGTATTGCCTAAAATAGAGTTATAGGATGTGGTACCAAATATTTGATACATATGTGTTGAGTTTAGTATTTGAGCATTCTAAATTAGATCATTGTGTTTATTATAAAACTAATGGTGATCGTTTCTTATTTATTGCATTATATGTTGATGATATGTTATTTATTGGTAGAGGGAAAGGACAATTTTAGAACTTAAATCTCAACTTTTTGCTAAATTTGAAATGAAATATCTTGGTGCAACTAAGCACATTCTTGGGATGGAAATTAAAAAATATAAAGTGAATAGAAAGCTATTGCTTGACCAGAGTAAGTATGTCAATTTAATTTTACCAAGATTTAATATGTATGATTGTAGACCATTGTGTGTTCTTATTTTAGATGGAAAAAAGTTATCTATTTTAGATTGTCTAACATCCCCATCAAAGATGGAAGACATGAGTAGACTGCCTTACCAAAGTACAGTTGGAAGTTTGATGTATGCTATGGTTTGTACTAGACCAGACATTGCCCAAGCAGTGGGATTTATTTCTAGATATATGTCTGATCTTGGTAGAGTTCATTAGGATGCAGTTAAAAAGTCTTCAAATATTTGCACAATACCTTTGATTATTCCTTTTGTTATCATAGTAATATGAGTGAAGATGAGATTTCCCTTAATATTCATGGTTATGTGGATTCAGACTGGGCAGGTGATGTTGATAGTAGAAGATCCACCAATACTTATGTGTTTACTTTATTTTGTGGTGTGATTAGTTGGATGAGTAAGCGAAAAGATGTGGTTTCTTTGTCCACTACTAAAGCAAAGTATATGGCAGCTACACATGCTTGTAAAGAAGCCATTTGGATTAAGAGACTATGTTCAAATATTAAAATAAAACAAGATGTAGTGACAATTTATTTTGATAGCCAAAGTGCAATATGTCTTGCCAAGAACTTGGCATTTCATGTTAGGACCAAGCACATTGATGTACGATATCATTTTGTTAGAGATATGGTTGAAGATGACAAGGAAAAGCTGGTTAAGTTAGAGAATTTGATGAATTTTGCTAATTCTTTAACTAAACATGTGAGCACAAAGAATTTTAGATGGTGTTCATAGACTATGGGCCTTTCAGCCCCTAGGAATTAAGAGATGAGGTTTACACCCTCTCGTTGATTTTTCAAGGTGCTTGAAAAGTGGGATATTTATTGGGAAAATGTGTCTCAACCTTTTAATTACATTAGTTACTATTGATACATAAGGTACTATTCATACGATGATGATACGGGGTGTGGGGGTCCCCCCCATGAGGTGTCTGAGGGGGATCATCCCCCAGCTAGGGGTCTAGGGGGTAGCGTGCCTCAATGGGGGCTTGGGGGAAAATGCCCCCAAAATCCAAATTTTATGTACACTTTATTATTGTAAATCTGGACCATTCATCATTATGTCTCATATCTGATGGTTGATATTTTTGTTGGCTTGACTTGCCATAGAAGGAGACCCTATTTTATAAGGTCATTGTATTATGACTAGGTATAGTGATGTATTTTGAGAGTCTGATAGTAGTTGTGTTACCTCTAGATCTTTGGTTGGTGACACTTCTATGAGAAGCTTTCTCTATAAGTATATTGTAGTCTATATGATTTCTAAATAATAAATTGGGCAACTTTTAGAGTGTGGGGTTTTTCTCCTGAAAGGGTTTTTCCTGCGTAAATCACTATGTTATGGTATGCATGATATTTATGTTTATTTTTGTTTAATTTTTTGTAACTATTAAATATTTATAATAAAAAAATCATTATTATCCTCTCAAGATTAGTGTAGGAATTTTTTATGCTACCTTAGCCTCCTTACAAATCCCATATCCCTAATGACATTAATATTGACCAATTTCAAGCCATGATGGGACACTTATCATCCCCACAATACATTACATTTTTTATTAAATACTTACATTCCAAAAATCCATCTCATAACAATCCGCTATACCTCCAAGCCCACATCCATAAAATTACAATGAAACATGTCCTAGTAGATGGTGGATCAAGACTTAATATTTATAGCTTGAGTCTAGTAAAATGATTGGGATATTTTTATGATGTTATCGATCCCCAAAATAAGATTACTATCAAAGCATATGATGAAGTTAAGCATGAATCCAAAGGCTCTATAAACTACCCCTCCAAGTTGGACTAGCTATAGTTGAAACTACTTATCAAATTCTAGACCTTGATCTCCCATACAACATCCTTCTTGGCCGCCCAAGGATCCATGCCATGCAAGTCATTCCATCCATATTCTATCAATACATCAAGTTCCCTCATAATGGAATTGAAGTGACTGTCCATGTTGATCATAATCCATTTCAATATTACAAATTATTACAAATAAGTCGTGGCCCTTTACAACATTACCCTACCAATACTAAATCATCTTCATCCTCATACATTGATGCTTCATCGCTACCCACCTCTCGCACTATCCCAAAGATCATGTCTAAACTCAAAGACATTGGAATTGAAGAATATAAGCTACAATCCTTCCACATTGAAAATCCTAGGTTAGGGTATGAATCCTTTAATATTATGCCTACTAAGTCTAATTTCCCACCCGCTAAAGATGTGCAATTTTCCTTTGACATTAATAGTGTTGATAAGGATAGTCATCAAGAATTCATCGAAGGCATCACCAACCTCTTCGATGATTCACATATATATTTATCATCTCATCTATCTCATTCAAGTCATCCAACTCATCCAAATCCACCCACTCCCTAGAATCAGATCAACAAGTGTCATCCCAAAGTATCAAGGCTATCAATAAAAAGTCAAAACTAAAAAATCCTTTTTATCAAATAGAAATCCAAAATAAAAAGAAAGAAAGAAAACAAAACAAAAGTACTCTAGTCCAAATCAAAATAAAAAGCATAAAAAAATTATGCGTACAGAGGTGAATGAGCTCTGCTAGGGTTTCTTTTGTCTGTATTCATCCTTGGCCCCTCTTGTGTCATACCGCACCTTAGGCGTATAATTTTTCATTTACTCTATGTTGTGTGACCCCATTTACTATAGTTTTTGTGGTTTTTATTATGCCTACAAATAACTCTAACCCAACAGTTCTTGTTGGTGTTGGCAGTTCGACAGCTCTGCTCAATGGCTACTCTTTCGAACAAGCATCCTTGGAAATTTGTTCTAAAAGTGTTTCACAAGGTAAGTCTTTTGATTTTGCGGATGATGTGGTGTTACCCATTTTAGATTTTGATTTTGCATGTTAATGGTTAGAGAAACATACCTTATTGGTTATTTTTTTGGGAGGACTCACCTTGAAAGTGTGCTTAAAGAATGGGTTCAAAAGGCCTAGGTCCCTCATGGGGTCCATCTTGATATGGTTCAAAATTTGACCAAAGGATTTTTTCTTTTTCATTTTGTGGAGGTCAGTCATGTTTAGGCAATCCTGAATCATGGTCCCCGATATGTCTAGTCCCCTTTGCTGGTATTCCAGCCCCAGATCGGGGACTTCGCTGTCTCAGATGACACCAAGTACGGGTTCCAATGTGGATTGAGTTTCTTAGTTTTCCCTTGCCTTATTTGCATTTTTTATAACATATTGCTTCCTCCCTAGGGAGAGTTATTTTTTTTTAACCAAATAGGTTCTTTCAAGGTCTCCCCCAAAAGTGAGTCTATGTCGAAGTGGACCTTTCACAAGATTTGAAAGAGTCCATTGATATTCAAATTGGTAATTTTTGAAATACCTAGAAACTCCCTCTTTTTAATCTGCCTAACGCTTACTATCAGTGTCAGTCCACTGACCATAAGATTAAGGATTTCCCTCTTGTAGTCCCCCGTATCGAATCCCCACCATGGGAAGTTGGAAAGCCTTATGAGAAAAAAAGTGTTGCCGCCAAATTAGAGGAAAAATGGACAATAGTTACCAACCAAAAAAATAAGTCCAATGGCTTTGGGGTAGTTACCAAAACCCCTGAGCTAATAAAAGAAGTTTTAAACCCTTTTGTGAAGGGGAAGGAAACCCAAACGGTTTCTAATAGCATTCCATCTTGGCCAAGGCCCTCAGAAATGCCCTAGCCTTCCTCAGTATTATAGATCAACTGACTAAGACTCCTCCCTGTCATGCCCTGGCCTACCTCAGTAATGATAGATCAACTGACTAAGACTCCTCCCTATTAGGAATTCATAGGTGATCACACAGTCCTTCTTGACCTCTTAAAGAAGGAGAATATGTTCAAGAAAAATGGAGGCATTCATCTCCTACCATTCAAATTGGGTCAATCCCACTAGAATTTTTGCATAATCACTATTCCTCTTTGGAAGAGCTAGACTTCGATGAAATGGTTTAATTTCTATCATGAATTTTATTTCCTAGAATGTTTAAGGTCTAACAGACCTCTCTAGGAAGTATAATTTTAGGGATACTCTTCATAAATATGTTGGTATTGATGTTTTGTGCCTTCAGGAAGTGAAAGTAGTTGATTTTTTTCTCTCCTTGGCTTACCGTTCTATTTGGCCAGCTAGTAAAATGTTTTGTATTGATCATAAGGATAGATGTGGTTGTGTAGTCACCCTTTTTCCCCCATAGTGGCATGCTTGTGTGGTTGATCATGGGTCTGACCCCACACATCAACTCTTCTGGATTCTTTTGAACATTGATAATCATTCATTTGGGATTATAAATGTTTATTCCTTAAATGATGTTGAAATATCTCTTCTCTAGTGATGGATTGCTAACTCATTGCCAGTTTCTACCTAGCTGCTTTGTGGGCATTTCAATATGGTTGAGATGTTGTACAACAAGGATAGCACTCTGTCATTTCAATGGGCAATGGG
Source organism: Sequoiadendron giganteum (assembly GCA_007115665.2). Lineage (NCBI taxonomy): Eukaryota > Viridiplantae > Streptophyta > Pinopsida > Cupressales > Cupressaceae > Sequoiadendron > Sequoiadendron giganteum. The sequence continues at coordinate 351,048,760 of CM021105.1, read as the reverse complement.
CGAAAGAGAGGCCTTGTTTTATATGCATAATAAATTGGGTCTTTTCGACCCCAATATTGGTCTTCACCATTCTTATTCTCTCTAGCATACTTGGTGCAATTTTTGAGTTGGATCTAATAGGGTAAGTGCAAAAATATGGGGGGCCAAAAAGGGGTCTTAAGTGGCCAATTTTTTCTGAAATCAAGAAATACTAACCTTGGACGTGAAATTGAGGATAGTTACAATCAAAATTTTGAGATGCAACAAAAACAAGGATTGTAGTGCTCCGAGTTTACTTTCTAAACTACTTTTGTTTTTTAAATGGTAGAGATTAAGGGGTTCAAAAGAGGGGGCCAAAAAAATGGGTGTTGTTTTTTTCAAAAAACATAACATAGAAATTTTTGTGGCTCCCTCAAAAGGTTAACTTTTTTTTAGTATTTTTAAAATCGTTTCAGTGAAAAATTAGCTAATAGTATGTAGTTTATGCCTAATTTTTCTGATAATTTTTTAATGAATATTTCATTTTGTACTAATTTTCAAAGTGGACACTTCCTAAAAAATAAAATGTTGGCTGTGCTACCCCTATAAATTTTGAAAACTAATTGAAAATCATTTTTTTTAATATGTGTAGAATGGATTCTAGTTTCTAAAAATGTAATTTATTTGAAATTTTGATGAACGATTAATTTATAACAAAATAGACACCAAATGTTGTTTTTTCCTAGAAAATAGACACACAAACAAAAGAAATTATAGATCAAAGGATTAACAATCAAAATGTGAAAAATATTACATCGTTAGATAGCTAAGAAAGAGTCTAACATTACCTAGGTGTTTGATTTGTTCAACCTTGAAACACACACAAACCTGATGCTTAGCACGAACGCAATTATATAAAATATTGTAGAATTTGCAAAAACATGTCTTTGGATGTTGGAAAGGAATTCTAAGCCTTTGGGTTGGTATTCCAAAGAAAATACCAAGCCTAAGGCTTGGAGATTCCTAAAGCAAGAAATAATACGAGCGCATTATAATGCACTCATGTTATTTCATATTTTTTACATGTTTTTTACTTTTGTGCCCAAGACTTGCCTAGCAAGACATAACACGAGCACATTAAGCATTTAACACAAAGCAAGACATAACATGAGCGCATTATAACATGCTTGTGTTATGTCTTGCTTTGTGTTAAATGCTAGTCTATTGAATGTATGTATATATATTTATATGTTTGTATGTATGTATGCTTGTATGACATGTATGTATGTACGTATGCATGCTTATATGTATGTATGTATGCTTATATGTATGTATGTATCAATTTATGTATATGCATGTATGTATGTATCGGTGTATTTGTATGTATGTATGTATGTATGTATGTATGTGTGTGTGTATGCATGTATGTATGTATGTATGAGTGTATGTATGTATGTATGTAAGATTGTACATACATATGTATGCATGCTTGTATGTATGTAAGATTTTATGTAAATATGTATGTATGCTTGTATGTATGTAAGTATGTATGTATGCCTATATGTATGTATGTCTACTTATATGTATGTATATATGTATGTATTTAGAGGGAGGGAGAATTTTAAGAGAGAGAGTTGTCTAGGTAGGGTGGGAGGGAGAGAGAGGGAGAGACCTGAGAGAGAGAGTGAGGTAGTGAGAGAGAGACTTGAGATGGGGAGAGGGGGTTGAAGGAAGAGACCTAAGAGAGAGGGAGTGGGAGAGAAGGGGTTGGAGTGAGAGGTACTTAGCTAGGTAGGGTCAGAGGGATAGAGGGAGAGAGAGGGGGGTGGGAGAAAAAGACCTAAGAGAGAGGGAGAGAGAGAGGAGAGAAAGAGATATTTATGTAGGTAGGGTGATAGAGGGAGAGACTTGAGAGTGTGAGGGAGATACTTGAGAGATAGGGAGAGAGAGGGAGTGAGAGAGAAAGGGAGTGGGAGAGAGAGGGAATGTGAGAGAGAGACCTGAGAGAGGGAGAAGGTATGGGAGTGAGTGACCTAAGAGAGAGGGAGAGAGAGAGGGAGTGTAAGAGAGGGGGTTGGAGTGAGAGGGACTTATATAGGTAGGGTGGGAGGGATAGAGAGAGGGGGGAGAGAGAGAGTTACCTAGGTAGGGTGCTAAAGGGAGAGACTTGAGAGAGAGAGGGGGGTGGGAGGGAGATACCTAAGAGATAGGAAGAGAGAGGGAGTGTGAGAGAGGGAGTGGGAGAGAGAGAGAGGGGAGGGAGGGAGAGAGAGAGAGAGAGAGAGAGAGAGAGATGGGAGAGAATATAGGAGTGAGATAGATTGAGAGAGGGAGAGGGGTGAGGAGAGGGGAGAGAGGGAGTGGGAGATGAGGGAAGAGGAGGGAGAGAGAGAGAGATCTAAAAGAGGGAGAGGTAGGAGGAGAGGGGGAGAGATGGGGTGAGAGAGAGAGAGAGGGAGGGACTGGGAGCCAAAGGGATGGGGAGAGATAGAGGGAGTTATAGAGAGATACTTGAGAGAGGGAGAGGGGGTGGGAGGGAGAGGGAGTGGGAGATGGAGGAATAGGAGAGAGATAGAGATGTGTGAGAGGGAGAGGGGGTGAGAGGGAGAGGGAGTGGGAGAAAGAGGGATGGGAGAGAGATAGAAATTAGGGTTTAGGGTTTAAGGGTTGATGTATCAAGGGTTTTTGCAGTATAGGGTTGAGGGATTAGGGTTTAAGGCATAGTGTCCAGGGTTGAGGGTTTAGGGATAAGTGAGAGACCTAGATGGAGAAGGGGGGTGGATGGCTAAGGATAGAGAGAGAAAGGGAGAAAAGAAACCCATAAAAAATCAACATTTTCATAACACAAGCACATTTTGAAGAAGTTTAGATGTAGTTGTTTGTATAGCAAGACAAAATGTGAGCACATTATAATGCAAGCATATTTTGGTTTTCTCTAAAAATGGTAAAAATTTCAACACACACATGATCTCTAGGCTGAAATTCTATATGTTCTCCTAGTTATGCATGTGTTTCAACAAAAAGAATATTTTTTATGTTTTTGTTAAGTGTGCATGCAAATATTTCATATTCTACCACTTTTTTATGAACTTTGCACCACCTTTGCATGAAATAACAGAGTTTTCACATTGAATTTGATATATATCAATTCAAGTCTCAATTCCATTCAAGAGTGATATACAATTGAACATTGAAAAGGAAACAATATTGTGAAAAAATCAAATTGTTGAGGAGTTTGATGCAAGAAGAAACAAAGGCTACATAATTGGGTAGAACTCCTCCATTCGAATCTTCGTTGTTTAGGTATGTGAAGTCTTTACAAATTTTCTTTATATTTTCCTTAATTCTATTTTGGTTTGCTTTGATTTTGTTATTGCTACCAAATTTTCCATACATGTCTACCAAAGCATTTTATCAAACAACATAGACAAGGAAATCAACTTTTTGGAAAAATGCCTCAAAGAAATGTGGTCTCATGGTGATGTGCATTTTTTCAAATAGGTGATTGCCTTGTCTATGCTAACAAATTTTCCATACATGTCTTTACAAAATTGGAATATACCCCTCCCACATTAATAGATCTTCATCTATTTTTGTTTCCATCTCTATTTCTAAACTTACCTCATCACTAATGTTGTGATATATTATTAATGTTCCTTTGATTACTCCACCAATAAGGGATTATAACCCTTATCTCCATTATTTCTAGTCTCTTTATTCAAGGCTACTAGAAACATGGGGAAAGGTGCAGCTAATTCAATAGGGCCAACTAGGTGATGTAAGTATGAAATTAATTTCCCTACTTGATTTTTAAGTTCTTCCATTGTGTTCTCATTCTTTTTCATTCTCTCAAGTATAGTTTCTTTTATTCTTGAAGATTCTCTGGTTTTTTTTTTTCTTGATCCTTAGGGTGTAGCTCCAACATTGGGTATGGTGCTTCTAACCATCTTATTGATCCAACCACCATGTTTATAGCTCTATTTTCAATATAATAATCCTTTGGATTTGACCAATCCACTTCCTCTATAGGGTGGTCAAATATCCTTTCAATGGTGTACATGGGATGTAGTAGTTTCCTATAAACTTCTTATTCCTTGGACATCACTATGAGATAGGATTTCTATGATGTGTTCTTCCAAACATCCCACTACCTTGTCAATGCTTCCATTTTATGCCTATCTTGCAATCATGACATTTCACAAGACCACATTTATTTAAGTCATTCCATCCAAAAAATCATGTAAGATGTGACAAGCTAGTGAGCTCACTAGCTTGTCAATGCGGTAGCATTAACAAGGTAGTGGGTTGTTTGAGACCCCATTTCTATGAGGCATTTTTTCAAACAGCCCACTACCTTGTCAATCCTACCACATTGACAAGCTAGTGAGCTAGTGAGCTCACTAGCTTATCTATAGTACAACATTTTGCATATATGTCTACCAAAATATTTTTTCAAACAATTCGCATGCCTTGTCCATGCTTCCATTTTGTGCCTACCTTTCAATCATGGCATGCCATGAGACCACATTTATTTAACGTATTCCATCCAAAAATTCATGTGACCTTTGACAAGCTAGTGAGCTCACTAGCTTGTCAATGCGATAGGATTGCAAAGGTAGTGGGTTGTTTGAAAAAAATTCCTCATAGAAATGGGGTCTCATGGTATATCACCGTGAGACCCCATTTCTATGAGGAATTTTTTCAAATAGCTCACTACCTTGTCAGTCCTACCATATTGACAAGCTAGTGAGCTCACTAGCTTGTCAAAGGTCACATGAATTTTTGGATGGAATTCCTTAAAGAAATTTGGTCTCGTGGCATGCCATGATTGCAAAATAGGCATAAAATGGAAGCATGGACAAGGCATGTGAATTTTTTGACAAAATGTTTTGGTAGACATGTATGTAAAATGCGGTACCATAGACAAGCTAGTGAGCTCACTAGCTTATCAATGAAGTAGGATTGACAAGGTAGTGGGTTGTTTGAATAAATGCCTCATAGAAATGGGGTCATTTCTATGAGGCAGTTTTTCAAATAGCCCACTACCTTGTCAATCCTACCGTATTGACAAGCTAGTGAGTAGTGAGCTAGTGAGCTCACTAGCTTGTCTATGGTACCACATTTTGCATACATTATACCAAAAACAAATGTCAAATAATTCACATGCATTTTCTATGCTTCTATTTTGTCCCTATCTTGCAATCATGGCATTCCACGAGACCAATTTTCCTTAAGGAATGCCATCAAAAAAATAATTTCAGCTTTGTCTATGCTAGAAATACTCTTCTACAAGATGATTGTAAGATTTGTTTATGTCAATATGTGAACATATGGAAAGAATGCATAAGTTTAGAAAGAAACTAGTAGAGTTTGGAAAGTATAAAATAGTGGCATATAATACAAAAGATGTTAATCAAGCAAAAATGTGTGATTTGGTTATTCAAAAGATTCCATTGTATTAGTTTATGTCTACATTTCATGACAGTTTAGTGTATGAGTATGCAAGGCATACCCATAGAGCTCAATGGTTGGACTTTCAATTCAAGTTATGCAAGGAAACCTTTCCAGTTGGTAGCATAGTTTCAATGGCCGAATTTGCAAAGAACTACACTCTACAACCACAATGTGAGGTGCAATCATAATATTACAACTCCACATAGGTTTCTATATTTGTGCACATAGCATTCATTCATGCAGTTGATAGTATAGAGGATAACAGGATGGTATTGAGGGAGTACTACTTTTACATTAGTGATGATCACACACATTCTCTAGAGTTTGTGCAAGGTTGCTTTTAGTTGTTCTATAGTTATTTGGCTAGGAGGGGAATAACATACAGTCATCATATAATATGGTCTAATAACTGTGCAATATAGTTCAAAAACTCATGGGTGTTCTATTGGTTGAGTAGGATGTATGTTATTACAAGTATTCAACATATTTGGAAATTTTTTGAGGCCGATCATGGAAAGGGAAAGCATGATGGTGCAAGAGCATGTGTCAAAAGAGCATTAGCATGAGAAGAGTTAAAGTATAAAGACAATACAAAGTTGATAGATGAAAATTGATCATCGAGTGGTGTAATGCTTCGATGGGTCCAGGTATTGAAGGTAAGTCTTCAGTTTGTAGATGTTTTTGGTTGATAGATGATACTAACATTGCATCATATGAGCATTGTTGTACACTGATAGGATCAAGTGATCTACACTCTTTCCTTAGCTCAAATGTAGGTCCATGGAGTATCCATACGTGGAAGATGGCATGCTTTTGATCTTCATGTACAATTCAAGCTTAGAATGAGTCTGAGTCAAAGGAGTGGATTGACAAATGGTGGTTAATTTATCTTAGCCCACTTCACATGTATTGACCTCTAAAGGAATTGAAATTGACACGGAATCATCGGTTGACTTTGACCACATATCAAATCTAGTTCAACCAGGTAATATATATACTTGCATATTTTTTGAAATTCATATTGTCATCTTACTTTGTAGTGTATTTTTAATGTTGACTAATTTCATCTAATTTGCTACACATATCAATGTAGGGCATGTTCATGCAGTTATTGCAAATGAAGACAATGAAGAAGGAATAGATTATTACTTTTGTCATTATGTTGAGGCAAAAAATAAATTGGAGGCCCCAGTTATAGATGGAGAAAATATTGAATACCCTATAGCCTTAGTGGTTGTTACTAGAACATGGCTTAGATGGTACCCACATATGAGTGTTAATGTTTGGTTGTTTCAAGACTTTGACATACATCAGAAGATTCGTCATTACTTGAACCTTATCGTGGCATCCAATGTTCATTTTATCAAATATGGGGGTAGACCTTTGAACAAGACCTTGTGGAAGGTGTGTGAGGTTGACCATGAGGCAATACTTGAATCAATAAAGAGTAGAGAAAACCCAGATGGTTCGTTGGATTAATTTGTAAGTATGCACATTGGTTCTTATTAATTTGTAAGTATGCACATAAATTTGTATTAAAATTTAGAGTATGCACATCAAAATTAGGTTATAGTTATACCTTTCATTTCTATATTTGAACTTTGCATATGTTTTGGCTCCAATTTTGTACATATTTTTTGGTTCAAAGTCTACATATGAATATTGAGAAAATGTTATGTTTTGGTTCAATGCATAGCATAGACAAGGTAGTGGGCAGTTTGAAAAAATGGGTCCAAGAAATGGGGTTTTCTAATTAGGTGAAATTAACAACCTAGTGGGATATTTGAAAAAATGGGTACAAGAAATGGGGTCTCACGACCCATTTTTTCAAAACAACCCACTAGGTTGCCAATTTCACCAAATTGGCAAGCTAGTGGGTGAAATTGGCAAGGTAGTGGGTCCAAGAAATGGGGTCTCATCACGAGACCCCATTTCTTGGACCCATATTTTCAAACAGCTCACTACCTTGCCAATTTAACCCACTAGCTTTCCAATTCGATGAAATTGCACCCACTAGCTTGCCAATTCTTTAACTTGAACTATTTATTCTCATATTTACTTATTCTTCCATTCTATCATGTTGAAGAAGTGGATCACTCCAAACATTATAGATAGGAAATATTGTATGAATTTTTTTCATGCTTTGTTAGCTTACAAAAATTGATTTCTTGTGTATTCTTATTTGTTTGTGTCTAATCATACCATGATAGTTGAGGTTGTGGTCCGGTAAGTATTTTTTGAGTGTTTCCATTCATAGTACATTGGTAATAGTATTATGTGTGTCATTTTATTATTTCATGAGCTTATTAATATTTATTGTGGTCATATTGAGCTTAGTTTCAAATCCTTTCAATCCTTGTTAATGAATTATGTATGTGATTCTTGTTTGAAAAATTCTTTGTTAATGAATTTTGTATGTGATTCTTGTTTGAAAACACCCAATATATAATTTGTGTATTCTTGAGCTTGTGATACAAGGTACCCACCCTTGGATTATATGCATAACTACAAGTATTATAGATTCCTACTTTTATGGTTGTCTATTGATATATCCTATTGAGAGCCAACCTTGGGCTTAGTGACATATGGATATGTTGAGTTAAGTAGATATGAGGAAATCTTGTGAAGCTATGGTAACATGTTCATTGACTAGGATAAATATTACTAACCATACATTTCTACATAATAATACCTCTAACTTCCCCTTACTAAATGGACCCTTGAGTGATCCATAGTGCTAACCTATATTGTATTGTTCATCCTCATAAGTATTATTAGTACCTTTGACTTCAATAACTTTTTACGAGTTATGCATGATCACAGTCATAAAAGGGGAAGCAATCTTGTGGAAGACATGAGATTTTAAGAAAAATATTTATAATGGCATACTTGAAGGTGTTTGAAGACAGTCATTAATGGCAGATTGCACAAAAGGCGACAAACCTTAGTTAAAGGGAGTGTAATTACAAGAGGAAAGATAGTCCATAAGGATCCAAGAGGGTAGTCCTTAGGTATTAAAGACAATGAGTTGCATATAAATATTAGAGGATAGTTATACGAATGACAGTCAAAAGAAGGAAGCAAGGACACTCCATAGTATAATGAGAATATTAGTGGTTGTGCAAAGTGGTATGTGATTTGTAAAGAGAATTCCATTTCCTAAATCTTCAAATAAATGTAAATATTAGTTGTTGTATAAGTCTTACCACTATAAAAATTCAATAGGTATCATTTTTAATAATTTGGAGGCAATACATACAATTCTTATATTAGAACTAGAATCCAAGGATATTCAAGTTCAAAGGCATGTCAATGGTTGTTGTTGACTTCAAAGAAGATGCTCTCTAATATTCAAATTCAATGGAATTTTTCAAGATTGATGTAGGTTTTCATGTGATATCAAGCATCCTTAGGCACCTTGTAGGTTATGAGTTTGTACCCCTTCATGTCGAATCACTCCAAGCTACGTTCAACCGACTTGATCCCCTAAGAGTCCAAGGTGTAAAATGGCTGCAATATTTGATGGGTTATTACTTAGGAACTGTAAAGCTTAAAAACTATTTTTCTGAGTATATGGGATCATGCTTGGACTCTATACAATAACCTCTCTCAGTTCTTTCTATCTCAGAGGTTTTTTCTCGTGGTGATGACTTTTTAGTTGAGGAAAAAATTATCAAATGCAAGCAATGTAAAGTTGTAAAGTGGTGCAACTTTTGTTCTACAACTCGTACAACCAAAAATACTATTCCAATAGGTCTAGATGGGTACATTTACGCTATGCATGGTCCTTTTTCACACCCAGACACTCTGAATCACTCTAAGCTATGTTCAATCGGATCAATCCCTTAAGAGTCCAAAGTGCAAAATGGCTGCAATCTTTGACAGGATATTACTTGAAAACTATGACACTTAAAAAATATTTTTCTAAGCCTATGGGATCATGTTGGGACCCTCTACAATAATCTCTCTTTGTTTTTTATATCTTGGAGGCATTTTCTCATGGTGATGACTTTTTAGTTGAGGAAAAAGCTGTCAAATGCAAGCAGTGTAAAGTTGCAAAGTGGTGCAACTTTCATTCTACAACTTGTATGACCAAAAGAATTATTCCAACAGGTCTAGATTGGTATGTTTATTCTAGGCATGGTCCTCTTTCACACCCAAACACACTGAATCACTCTGAGCTATGTTCAACCAGCTCAATCCCTTAAGAGTCCAAATGCAAAATGGTTGCAATCTTTGACGGGATATTACTCAGAAACCATGATGCTAAAAAAATCTTTGTTTGAGCCTATGAGATTGTGTTGGGACTCTCTACAATAAACTCTCTTATTTTTCACTATCTCAAAGGCATTTTTCCATGGTGATGACTTTTCAGTTGAGGAAAAAGTTGTCAAATGCAAGTAGTGTAAAGTTGCAAAGTAGTGCAAATTTCATTTTGCAACTCGTACAACCAAACATAATGTTCCAATAGGTCCGAAGGAGTAATTTTATGCTAGGCATGGTCCTCTTTTGATCCCAAACATGTTGAATCACTCTAAGCTATGTTCAACCGGCTCGATCCCTTAAGAGTCTAAAGTACAAAATGGTTGTAATATTTGACGGGCTATTACTCAAAAATTGTGATGCTTACAAACTCTCTATTTGAGGCTACGAGATTGTGTTGGTATCCTCTACAATAACCTCTCTCATTTTTTTCTATCTCAGAGGTGTTTTCCCGTGGTGATAACTTTTTAGTTGAGGAAAAATTTGTCAAATGCAAGTAGTGTAAAGTTGCAAAGTGGTGCAACTGTCGTTCTGCAACTCATACGACCAAATGAACTATTCCAACATATCCATATGGGTAGTTTTACACTAGGCATGGTACTCTTTCACACCCAAAAACATCAAATCACTCTGAGTTATGTTCAACCGACCCGATCCCTTAAGAATCCAAAGTGCAAAATGGCTACAATCTTTAATGGGCTATTAATCAAAAATCATGATGCTTACAAACTCTCCATCAAAGGCTATGGGATTTCATTTGGATCCTATACAATAATCTCTCTTAGTTTTTACTATCTTGGAGGTGTTTTCTCATGGTAAGGACTTTTTAGTTGAGGAAAAAGTTGTCAAATGCAAGCAGTGTAAAGTTGCAAAGTGGTGTAACTTTCATTCTACAACTCGTACAACCAAATAGACTATTCCAACAAGTCCATATGGGTATGATTATGCTATTTATGGTACTCTTTCACACCCAAAAATGTTGAATCACTCTTAACTACGTTCAATTGACTCAATCCCTTAAGAGTCCAAAGTGCAAAATGACTGCAATCTTTGACGAGCTATACTCGAAAACCATGATGCTTAAAAACTCTTCAGTAGAGGCTACATGATTGTGTTGAGCCTCTCTACAATAACCTCTCTCATTTTTTTCTATCTTGGAGGCATTTTCCCATAGTGATGACTTTTCAATTAAGGAAAAATTTATCAAATGCAATTAGTGTAAAGTTGCAAAGTGGTGCAACTTTTGTTCTGCAACTCATACGACCAAATAGACTATTCCAACATGTTTAGATGGGTATGTTTACACTAGGCATGGTCCTCTTCAAGGAAAAATTTAGTGGTGAATCTTTGCCAATTGGCGAATAATAGAAATTGGGAGCTCCAAAAATGGTGAATAGTACAAGCTAAAATGGAGATTGAATTGCCAGGTTTTTACAAAAAAATAATTTCGTCTCGATAAATTCGCCATGTAAATGATGCGTCATTGGCATTGATTCGTCAGTAGTTTATATAGTAAAATTAAAAAATATTAATAATATTCGCCAGTAATATTGTGTAATTCTGGAGAATCAAGAAGGGAATCTACTATATTCGTGCCAAGCTCCCAGAAAGACATCTGATCAAAGCTTTGTTTGATCTCCACCGTTCACTATTTCCAATAGTTCATGACATACATCATCATCATTGTATCGATGGGACATCCCTAAGTGTCCCACCGATGATGTTCACTCACACCGATAAGGCTTCCATACTCCGCCTAGGGTCCACCAAGGCATAGGTACACCACTTGTATAATTTCAAAGAATCATGAAGGGAATCTACAATATTCGCGCGAAGCTCTCGAAAAGACATCCGATCAAAGCTCTGTTTGATCTCCACCATTCACTATTGCCAATAGTTCATGACATACGTCATCATCATTGTATCAGCGGGACATCCCTAAGTGTCCCACTGATGATGTTCACTCACGTCGATAAGGCTTCCATACTCCACTTGGGGTCCAACAAGGCACAGGTACACCACTTGTGTAATTCTGGAGAATCATGAAGGGAATCTACAATATTCGCGCGAAGCTCCCAGAAAGACATCCGATCAAAGCTTTGTTTGATCTCCACCGTTCATTGTTGCCAATAGTTCATGACATAATTCATCATCATTGTATCAACAAGACATCCCTCACCGATGTTCACTCACGTTGATATTCGCTCATGAAATGAACTTGTAACCGTCTAATTTAAAAACTAATCTATGGTAAAAATTTCAAGTGAGATTTTTTAAAAGCACTTCATCCATGTGTGTTCCAATGCATTTTCAATAGTGAATTTATTCTTGGTGGTGAGGGGCTCTGTCGCTGTCCCTTGACCCCACCGGTGGTTGTTGCCCCTAGGCCCCTACTTCAATATTAAAAAAAATAAAAAAAAATATGGGGTAACTGCGTCGACCAACTATGCAAATTTTTAAAGGAGAGATTGGCCATTGTAATTAATTTATTTAGTGATTATTCACTAGGATTCACCACTGTGATTATTATTTTTACCAATTATTCATGAAGATTCACCAAGATTTTACAAATTTTTTAATACTGTGCATAAGATTCGTCAGGATTTTACACCTTTTCCGAGGGGGGGTTTCTTAAAGTTATCCCTGGTCCTCTATCACACCCAAAAATACCAAATTACTATGATCTACATTCAACTGGCTCGATCCCTTAAGAGTCCAAAGTGAAAAATGGTTGCCATCTTTGAAAGGCTATTACTTGGAAATCGTGATGCTTACAAACTCTTCATCTAAGGCTATGGGATTGCATTGGGACCCTTTACAATAACCTCTCTCACTTTTTTCTATCTTAGAGGTGTTTTCTCATGGTGACAAATTTTTAGTTGAGGAAAAGGTTATCAAATGCAAGAAGTGTAAAGTTGCAAAGTGGTGCAACTTTTGTTCTGCAACTCGTACGACCAAACCATCTATTCCAAAACATCTAGATGGGTACGATTACGTTAGGAATGGTCATATTTTTCACCTAAATATGTCGAATCACTTTGAGCTACGTTCAATCGAATCGATCTCTTATTATGGCATAAATAAAGGAAAAGAGAAAGATTCACATGACAGTTGACAAGTCTGAGTTTTCCACACCAAAAGCATATGATTGCATGAAAGAGGTAAAACATCTGGGTGTCAAAATAGTTGAGTAAATCCTAAACCTTTTCATTCTCGAAGGGGTTATGATCCAATTACTATGTGGATCTCATACTTACATTGAATTGATTATTATTAATATTAGCATTAGTATTTAAGTAACTTTCTTATTCCTATTATGGCTCTAATCACAAATGAGAAGGATACATGCCTTAAAATATTGTATGATCATCCTCAAGTCTAGCAAGGGAAAGACATTTTTTAATTATCATCCTTGCCCTTACAGCAATATGGTTGTTGTAAAGAGGAAAATTTTCAAGATTCAAGAAAAAAATGAAATATTCATAGCTAAACCTAATCATAGGTCAACTGAAATATGAGCCCACATGGTGGCTTATGACCTAGTTAAAGAGAATTAAGAAAAATGACATTAATAAGTTCACACTAGAGCCTCGACCATAAGTAGAAGCTAAAAATATCCCAAAAAAGAGGCATAAGTATATGTTGATACATGAGATATTACAAACCCTATTCCTTGTCCTTCACAATCATATCAAACGTTCTAGAAAAAAAAATTGCATATCACCTTTAATTAAAAAATACATTCTTTGAAGAAGTTAGGTTGGAGTGAATATAGAATAAGTAATTGGTGAAAATATGGGAAAGAAGTTGGACACATGGTGAACAAACCAATTCAATTTTCCTTGGGTAATAAATGGGATGACCTATATGAGAAGGATCATTTCAATCCTACCTCTTCCTTCATTCCAAAAAAGCCTCAATTCTAACTAAGTGAAAAAATAATAATATCATTTGGTGATGAAAAAGGAGTAAAAATCAAAACCTCCAAGTTTCCAAACCAAGTAGCTAATCACATAGGTAGATTTCATGCTAGAAAAAATCACAACCTATGCATCTAATCAACCATATATCTCATTTAAAATTATCCTAACCCCAATCTAATGAGTATTTCAAAGAAAATAAAAGAAACAATTAACTCTAGCTCTTATTGAAGAGGAATCTACCTAAAATTTCCTACTACATAGAATTAGCATATTTTAAATTCTTCCTTGGATTCCATATTGAATTAGCACATAAGTAAATGATAAATCATTGGTGAATCATTTTTGGAAATATTGAAGTTGTTTAGCATCGACTAATAAAGTTGTTTAGTATCAATTAATAAATATTCAAGACAAACCATGAAGGATAGCAATGAGCAATGCTAGGGCTAACCAATTAATATGTATACACATGAATAAGTGAAGCATACATGTGAATAAGTGAAGCACAAGTACTCAAATACATGTAAGCCTTGAAGTATACCTTGAAGTATACACATGAATACATAGTAGACACATCAATACAAAGTATATGCATGAATACAAGGTATACACATGAAAACACGTAAGTTGCAAAGTATACATTGGAATACACATAAGTCACAAATTATACACGTAAGTTGTAAAGTATACACGTAAGTTGTAAAGTATACACTTGAATACACGTAACTCATATCTATTGAAGCGTGGATTTATAATGCAAATATGGACACCATCAATAAAATATATTTGTATTAACCAAATAGCCACATAGACATACATCAATATATGTCGATATAAGTATAAAATATATACAAAATATCCATATAGGCATACAACAAAAGATCCTAGAATCAAAATTCATTGCTCTCCAAGATCTTGAAACAAACTCTTGCCCTTTGCTACTCGAGTGGATGGTGATAAGTTTTTCACTCATTTACTTTGAGGTCAAGGGGTGCTCCTTGTGCTCCTCCTAGGGTTTAGTTCTTCATCAAGCCCTATATGTTACAATAAGAAGTAAAGACATTAATATATAAAAATTACATTATAAAAAATGATATTTTTAACAAAATAATCACTTATCGCCAAGAGATGATCACTCTCCTCAAGGGAAATATTTGCATGCCCATGTTGTGGCATGTTGAACTCCTATAGAAACCATCCAAAGAGAAATTAAACTACAAATCAATAATCATTTGATTTTTCACTAACAACTATAACAATGAATGTAATTTGAAAATTAGTAATACGCCTCATACCCTCATGAGAGGCATCGATGAGTCTATAGCAGAAGAAACACAAAGCTTTGTTTCCCTTTGAACATCTAGAGGTGTTTCTTCTTACAACATTTGAAAATAAAACAACAAATTATTCAATCATGAAAACTACAATAGTGTTGCAAGTCATGGCTTATAATGTATGAGATAATGAACAAAATTTTTAGTACTTATTGAACTATATATTTCTTATTATCATGCTTACTATTTTCTCTATCCATAGTTTATTTGAAAGCACCTGTTTTAGGCTTTTATCCATAGCAGCAAGGTGGTGAACCGTTTGATAAAATGCTTTGGTAGACATGTACAAAAAATGTGGTAGCATAGAGAAAGCAGTGAACTGTTTGAATAAATGCCTCAAAGAAATGTGGTCTCATGGTGATGGAATGCCATGAAAAACAAATGTGTCATGGAATTCCATCACCATGAGACCACATTTCTTTGAGGCATTTTTTCAAACTGTCCATTGCCTTCTCTATGGTATTATGTTGGGATGGGGTGGATGGTATAGTGTGGTCTTGGTTATGAGATGGAGGGGGATCGTGACATGAAGAGGGAGGGTGGGGATATGAACAAGTGGAATAAGAGGTGGAAGGTTCCATGGATTGGTAAATTGAGGGTGAGGATGAGGACCTTGAAAATGATTTAGAGGGGAATTTTGGCTAAAGGCTTGGTTTCTATTCTTAAGGCAGTGAGTTGTTTGAAAAATTCCTCAAAGAAATGTGGTCTCATGGTGATGGAATGGTATTCCATCACCATGAGACCACCTTTCTTCGAGGCATATTTCAAAAAACTCGTTGCCTTGTCTATGCTATTGCTTACTATTAAGCATTGATAGATTTTTTCGAAGCATCCATAGTTTGTTGGAAAGCACCTGTTTTAGGTTTTTAGCCATAGCAACAAGGAAGTGAATTGTTTGATAAAATGATTTGGTAGACATGTATGGAAAATTTGGTAGCATAGAAAAGGTAGTTAGCTATTTTTAAAAATGCCTCAAAGAAATTGGGTCTCATGGTGATGGACATCACCCTAAGACCACATTTCTTTGAGGCATTTTTTCAAACAACTCATTTCCTTGTATATGTTATTTCTTACTATTATTCTTTCATATATTTTTTCCAAGCATCCATAGCATAGACAAGGCAATGAACTGTTTGAAAAAATGCCTCAATAAAATGTGGTCCCATCAATTTCCATGACAAGAAAATGCAATTGGGAGTTGCTCCTAGTTATTACTTATGCTATGTGAAGTAATTACATCACTGCTTATGTTGACTTTCTAAAAAATTATATTTTAATTGAAAAAAATTCATCTATCAACATCTGGTTATTAGTTATGTGAAGTAATGCTTTTAGCTTGAAAGATGTGCAATGCAATCTAATCAATGATATGAATATAAACTACATAAATCTATTAATTATAATTCATTAGTTAAACTCTTTATCTATTACCTATGTGAATGTTTGTAGTCCATTGGCACTGGGAGGTATTCTCATATAACCTCCAATATTAACCTATTCAACATCCAAAATCAGATATTAGAATACCATTCATAAAATAATTTTATTCGCATGTAATATTTATAATTGTTTACTAGTTACATAGCTCAGTTGTAGATGCAATGGAGTAAAAAACAAGTGGGGGCGGTGTATTGAGTATCAACACTGTGAGCCTAAATTTTTTTTACAATCATTAAACTAAATTAGTCAATATTGCATTTCAAAAATGAACTTTAATAAATTAAATTAAATGAACATGCTAACATTTACCAAAGTATCAATGTTGAAAGACTCTTTCATTATGTCATGTACCATCAGCAACTCCGCAGCTACAGACATATCCTATGCACTAGCCTCCTAACTATCTATGGGATCATATGTATAGGTCGACCCACAAACCTGACAAGAATGGGGTGGAATCCTACCCCTTGAACTCTCCCCTGGCTAGCATTGTACTATAGGACTAGCACACTAGATAATACTCTAGGTCAAAGAGCTAATAGAATATAGAGTTTCCACCTCAGCACTCACCTTCACGATAGAAGGGATATAGGAACTCCCACTACATAGGTAATTTCAAAGCATATCAAGTGTACCAATCAACACTATATCAAGGTGTGATAAGTAAATCAAAGCATGAAGTACCAAGAACAATAACAATCATCCATGCATGCAACTCATAAAGCCGCATAATCTCTCACATGTGAAACATTTAGGAAGGAACCATGAAGAGAGAAACTTGTAAATCATAATGTCCTCCTACCAACACCTCAAAAGTGTATTGTTGTGTCAAGTATGATCTCCTAACAACCCTAAATGAAAATCCTCAACAACATCCATAACACCCAATCTCATAGATCAAGTACAACATATGAATCAATGTAACAATTCCAACAAGGATATAATCCTCTCAAATCAAGAAGATCAAACTCATAACCATCCCCAATACTAGAAATCAACCCATAAACCATTTGATAACAATCCTCATCGAAGAGTGATATCATAAACTCAAATGCACAAAGAGATAACCATGTTATAACATCCCTCAAAATGAATCCTCTAGAACTAAATAACCATAACTTAAGATCCATATCTATGAAAGATAAAGCATATAAACTCATGCTAACCAAATCCTCAAATGAGAATCCATAATCAATCACCATGAATCAACTCAATCCCATGAGAACCAAAGCATGAAACATAGCACATCTAAAAGATAAAATGGAAAAATACTTCTCAAATAATAAGCTACCAAGTAGACCAAGAGTGGGAATGAGAATGCTCCTCCAGGATAACCAAGTCATCATGACTCACTCCAAGAACAATCTCCTCTATCAGTCCATCATGAACTCATGTCCATAACCAGGTGAAAGCTCCTCAGTCTTCCTACTAAAACCTCCAAAGGGTAACCGTCTCAATAAAATGTCTCTAAACATAAGAAAACTCCAACCATCACCTAAGTCTCCAAGTATCCATGAGTACCTATAACCAATCAATCCATGCCAAACTCCAAATGAAACAGATCATCATCATGAAGTAATCAAGCAAATGATCAATGTACCTAATACCAAGAGAACCACACATGATCAATGTCAAAGCTCTAATCATGAATTAAGAACATAAGCATGACAACATGATCTAATCATCTCCTCCTAGGAGATCACATGCACCATAATATATATACATTTGGGTCTGAAGAGAACAAGCACCATGTCAAACTCTACACATGTATCAAGAGTAAATCATGACATAATAGAAAATACTCTAAACCAAGAATACATATCCTCAATCACATGAAGATAACCATACCCAATGATGCATCCATGTCACTACCAACAACTCCCAATAAACTATGGTATGAGCTACACATGGCATCATGACAACCATCCTCTCCATGAAGTTCATCTAGGTCTACACACACTCAACTGCAATATCAATAACACTCAAGTGAAACCAAGATCTCCAAGCCAAGAAGAAGCATACAACTGCTAACAAACCATCATAAACATATCCATCACAGCCAATCCATCACTTTCAAAAGCTCCAACTGAAAGTGTATAACCAATGAATGTAACAAGCTATCATGACATCGTGATAACAATATCCTAATGAAGATCAACCAAAGGTGCCCTCACATAATCAAAGAACTCAAATTCAACATGAGGTCCTTAATAAAGAAAGCAAAGTAAACCATGATCCTCATACCAAGAATATACACTACCACAACTTGAATTGGGAATCAATCCAACACCACCAACAATGCACCTGCATAAACTATCATGAAATGCTAAAGTCTCTAAAGCACAAGAAACATCCATGACACCATGATCACCACCAAATGTACCAACAACTCAACCCAACTGTGTCCATATATCTACATAACATAGTCAACTAGATAGGTCTCATATCATGACTATACCTGATAATACCATCTCACCTACTCAATATGACAACAAAACTAATAAACCATGTGACTAAACCAAGCCACCAAAACTGAAAGTGCATCAACATTGAAATATCTATGGGCATAAACAACCCATATCCAAGTCATAGGTGCAACAAGTAATTATAGACCGTCTACAATGCTACACAACTTGTAGATACAACAATGAATCATACAAATCCAACCAAATATTGATCACCATATCAAGTGAAAATAATAAAAGATGTATAACTGAACATACAATGAATCCATCAAATCTCTTAGATCCGACAATCCATAAGCTCATAGTATCACCATAGTCAAAGAAACCCATAAACAACTCAGGATAGAATATCAGTAAATAAATCATGTCAAAACAACTCCAAACTTGATCCTCTATGTAATGCTCTTAACAAAAATTTCATCGATTATTTGAAGTCCAAAATCTGACTTTGTATGCACCTGATATGTCCTCTCAAAGCTCAAATCAAACACCTAACTTCCAGCAAGAAAAAACTATCAAAACTACAAAATCTAGAAAATTATATGACACAGCTTTGAGTAACCTTTCCAACGAGTCCAAGAAGAGAAAAAAAGGAGCACATGGGCGAAATTTATTCCCTCTAGAAAAAAAATTCTCAATTAGGGTATACAAGGAAAAAAAATGCCCCCCCTGGTGATGGGGCAGTGCCCCGTCGATAGTGGCGGAGCCAACCAAGTGGCACCACCCTTTATGCACTTCGATGGACCCTAAATTTTTATTAAATCCAATTAAATTTTTCATATTAAAAACATTGGGGATCGGTATATTAAATAAATCCGCGGCATTTTAATTTTAATGGTGGATTTAATATTAATTTAGGCGGATTAAATATAAAAAGTGCTATTTAAAAATTAAAATTTAAAGTTTTGTTTTTATTTAAAAGCCCGACGGCCTTTATCATCTGGCCCTACCAAACCGACAGTTGATAGTCGTTGGCAGGGGCTAACACCCCTATCAACAATGTTAGTACTGCTAGGGGGTATGAGGGGCAGTCTGCAGACATCGCCCACCCCTTTAAAAATTTATTATTATTATTTTTTGAAATTTTTTCATTTAACTTTTCAATGCCGAAATTTTATATTTATATATATATATATATATAATTTTATGAGTTTTTAACTTTCGGCATTTTATTTTGTAGGACGTATTTTTTTCGATGAGAATTTTTTTAAATTTTTCTAAATAAAATATTATCGACTGTACGATCCAAAAATGGGGATTTTACAAAAAAAAATTGCATTTTTTCAACTTCTCCAAAATAGGTCGAGTTATATATGAAAACTCATCTCTCGGCCAACTTGAATCCAACCATGAGGTTCATTTTGTCCCAAGAGGTCATTTGTAAAATTTCCCCCACAAAACCCCCATTTGAATGCACAACCAAGAAACCCTTTTTAGCCAAAAAAAATTCACACCTCAAATTTGCAAACAACCCATCATAACAACAAACCCAAAACCCTTAGGATTGAATTAAATAACCTACAACCCTCATATCTTTCTATGTATTTCATTCTCTCATGTGTTGCATAGACTCAAACTTCAAGCAATAATTTCTCAACCTATGGTTATAACAAAAAATCTCCAACCATGAAAGCTTTGATACCACTTGTAAGGAAACTTGCAGCCATTGTATGACAATTTCCACATAACCCAAAAGAGATAATAATTCAAAAAGGTGATCAAAATCCACATGCAAGAGAATAGACAACATACCCATCAAAGATGACACAAGATATACCCTGGGAAAACTCTCAAGAGGGAAAAACCCAGCCTCCAAAAGCATCCATACTCCATCATATTAATTGGCAATAAGCAAATACAAGAGTTACAATGAACAAATTCAAAGCATCAAGTCCTCCAATGCATTCCCATGTTTCGAAGCATGAATCCACACATCCCATGCCATGCTTCACAAATGCACTCCACAACAAGAGTCAATAATGATAGCCAAACCACTCAGCCCCCAACCCAAACCACTACACATGTGTTTGCTTTTATAGACACAAGCTCACACAAAATACAACTAGTGGTAAGGTAAAACCATGTACCACAAAACCATATGAATATAAAACCACTAAACCCTCATTTAATATTGGGTACTAAGACATCACATTATTTAATATCTCCCAAATATTAAATTATTATCACATCTCCCACACATAAAATAATAATACAATGTTACAATACAACATCAAGTGGACCCCAAATACTTACCTAGTTTGATAAACCACACCACCAAGGTGCATCACAACTAAATAGTTATTTAATTTAAAAATTATGACAAATCAATTTATGCAATGGTGTACAACAACATATCTCAAAATTCTCCCACTTGTTGTATACATTGCATAAGGGATCAATGAATGAAACACATCATCATAGCCATCCATGAAACCACATGAATATATAACATGCTCTCGTGCTCCATCAAGATATTTTCAATAAGAACAAAGTGACCACCATCTCATGCAAGAACTCCTCTCATCCTCCAACGTGCCACCTATGAAAGAAAAGGAACATGCCAAGGTGAAGATGCACCAATCCACGAGCACAAGCATCAAATCCAAGTGATAACAAAGGCTCTAACCAAGCTATTATCAACTGAAAAAACCCACATGATCAGAAATAGCATCCACAACACATGCTAATACATCCAACCATCCATACCTCCAAGGTATCAATACATTAGTAAACTCATGCCAAGAACATACACAACCTATAAACTACAATCACAAGCTCCTTGTATAAAACTTGTCAATGAAGAACACACATATCCAAGAACTCCCACTGCATAGGTAATGTCAAAGCATATCAAGTCTACCAATAAACACTATATCAAGGTGTGATAAGTAAATCAAAGCATGAAGTACCAAGAACAATAATAATGATCCACACATGCAACCCATAAATTTGCATAATCTCTCACAATATGTTGCCACCATCATCCCCAAAAGCATGAACATCCAAGAAGGAACCATGAAGAGAGAAACTTGTAAACCATAATTTCCTCCTACCAACACCTCAAAAGTGTACTGTTGTGCCAAGTATGATCTCCTAAAAACCCCAAATGAAAATCCTCAACATTTATAACACCCAATCTCATAGATAAAGTACAACATATGAATCAATGTAACAATTCCAACAAGGATGTAAGCCTATCAAATCAAGAAGATCAAACTCATAGTAACCATCCCCAATACTAGAGATCAAACCATAAACCATCTCCTAACAATCCTCATCGAAGAGTGATATCATAAACTCAAATGCACAAAGAGATAACCATGATATAACATCCCTCATAATGAATCCTCTAGAACTAAATAATCATACATCAAGATCCATAACTATGAAAGAGAAAGCATATAAACTCATGCTAATCAAATCCTCAAATGAGTATCCATAATCAATCACAATGAATCAACTCAATCCCATGAGAACCAAAGCACGAAACATAGCACATCTGAAAGATATAATGGGCAAATACATCTCAAATAATAAGTTGTCGAGTAGACCAAGAGTGGAAATGGGAATGCTCCTCCAGGATAACCAAGTCATCATGACTCACTCCAAGAATAATCTCTTCTATTGGTCCATCATGAACTCACATTCGTAATGAGGTGAAAGCTCCTCGATCTTTCTATTGAAACCTCAAAAGACTAACCATCTCAAGAAAATGTCTCTAAACATAAGAGAACTCCAACCTATCGACCTCCTACAATGATTTAACAAATAAGCTCTTACAACTATGATTCGGAGATTGGACATCTAACTTGAATAGCTATTGCAATCATCATGAAGGTGCATTTAACTTGTCAACCCAAGGACGTAAACTTGAGATGGATCAGCATAGTATGTGCACTAGGAATCCAAAGTAGCCATATTCATCCTACAGCTAAGAAAGACTCAATGTTGAAACAAAATTGCTTGGAAGGAAATAAAATAAGTGTTGAGCATCAACCAAAAACTAAACTAAGTTGAAATGCATGAAAAAAATGAAGATATGAGCGAACAAACAAGAAACTACTTTGTCTGCTTTGGCTGCAGGAACAGTCACAAAATGGAATTCTAGTGGTTGTAGGAACAGACAGTGCCAGATTCTTAACTAATTATTGAGCATAAAATAGCTAACTAACCTAAGGGACATAATACTCATCAAGTGGGCCCCCTTGGATGAGTATGCCCTAGAGAAAATGTAAACTCAGATGCACGAACTTATAACTTCATTTAATTCATTGGAAAAACATGAGTACAATCGATCGACATGACAGTATTACTGAAAGATTAAGAATGTGAGTGTTGGTTGTTTTTACTGTAACCAGGTTGATCTTCTAATACACCTATGGAATTGCCAATTCCAATCAAGGGCAGCTCAAAGGACCTTGACCAACTGACAAGGATTTTAAACACCTCCTACACTTTGGGCTTTGCAAGACCCGAGAAGGTGATCCCTTAATGCATTTACAACCTCTACACCATTATCATAAACAACATTAACAACAACAAATAACCTCATTTAATATCTCAACATAACAAGATAATACTGAATAGAATTGGTTGTTCATCAATAATATCAACTATTTGGAGCATGAGATAATTACAACACTTCACAGTAAAAGATAGTCATTAACTTTCAATTTGTAGCAAGCTCTAGGTAAAGAAAAACAAATACTGAACCTCACGAACATGTACAACTTATATCAGTGCCCTATATCCATTGGAGGAGTCAAATTTATAAGCATCTAAGGGTTCATGACAGATTTAACACAACATATAAGATCCTCGATAATATTGCCTTACAATCTAGTCAATATGTACTCTAACCCAATACTACTTATCAAATCCTTATACAAAACACATCAAGCTACAATCCCATTTAAGAATTTCAATTAATTCCTTGAATTAAAGCTAAAACAAGAATTGTACACACCACAACAGTGAGATGAAGGAAACAACCCTTGATCATTTTATTCAAAATTCAGATATGCTTGTACAATGGAGAGACATGAGCTCAAATTAATCATTCTAATTCAAATGCCAGTACTGTCATAAAAAATTAAATCTCCATGAGTTCAAAACCTACTATAGGATGACTCAAAACCTAAATTGCATTTTCTCTAAAAAACTATCAGATTTTATAATTTGCTTTGCAACTTCACCTAGGCCTGACCAAAATTTTCTAACTTTCTAACCCGTACTTTTTTCCTTGAAATCCTTCTTATAGAAAATGAAGGAGCAAACAAGCATCGAGCCAAAGAGTACACATGTCACCAACCACTTGCACCATCTTGTGATATTTCAAAAATTTATTACAACAACAATCTCCCCTGGAGAATCTTCTTGTTCATCTTATCTTGTTCATCTTACCCGCTAAGAATAGTTTGATGCAACAACAAAACTTCAAGAATTTTGTGCTCAAATTGTCATAAAAAACAAAACTAAAATTTGTTGTAACTGCAACAACTGATTTGTTAACTGTTAGCAGCCTACTTCACTTCACTCCTTCTCAGTTAAATATACATTTACCCACTACTGGTACTCTTCATCAGTTGGCCAATTAAAACTTATTACCTTATTCACCTTGACACTATAAGGTGTATACTTGACTACCACCTAATTTGCTTCTCTTTCAAAAGACTCAAGGAATGAGTTGCTACTGATAATTTTATCCATACAGCTCACTAATAAATCAAAATCTGAGTCATCACAAATTAATGTAATTTGAGCATTAATGACCTCATTTTTCCAAACCTGCCACTATTGAAGTGACCTGATATTTCCTTGCTCATCAATTATGTCAGATAACAATGTTTCGTTCCAATCATCAAAATTATTTACCAATTCTCTGATCTTCCTACTCAAATCATTTGGTAAGGCTTGAAAACCATGCAATGACTTAACTAACACTTGAGTAGGCCTTAATGATTGGGGCCTATTATTTACATCAAACCTTGAGGCCTTATACATTAAATCTAGATCATTGGCCCTAGGGATCCATTTTTCAATTAGTGGTATTGCTACCTCCTGATCCCTATCAATGTTCTTTATTGCACCTAATAATAAAGAATATGAAGAATACATAGATGGAAATATGTCATCAACTTTCTCATTTAAATGCCTCAATACAGCATTAACAATCTCCCTTTCCTTTGAAAATACTCCCTCCTCACTTACCTTCAAAGATGCCTGTAGCTCTATAATTTTGTGCATCAACTGCTTCTTTGTTGGGTCAACAAAGCATTCTAAATCTTCCTCAATTGGTTCCAAAGTAGGGCTGAGGGAAAGAGTTTGATTGGGAGACCCTGGTGTAGAAACAATGGGGGAAGTAGGAGGCACTGACCTTGATGTGGAAGGCAATGTCTTAATCCCTGGAGCACTTGATGTCTCCCCAATCTGCCTATATTTCAACCTGTCCACCTTTGTCTGCAGCTCAATATTCCTTTGTTGTACCTTATTATACTCACCAATTATAATATTATATTTTTCCATAAGGCTCCTTTTTTCAGCCTCCTCTCTCTCTGCAGTCTTTTGGGCCAAATTGGCCACATTTACAGTCAAATTAGTGGCCTCTATGGTTGAGGTCTCTGAAGCTCTCTTTATTATTTATGAATATTTATTCATGCACCACTTTTCCTTTGCGATTTTCTCTTTAGTTTTCAGCTTTGCCTTTTTCGTATCACTCGTAGCTTCTCG
This sequence comes from Sequoiadendron giganteum, assembly GCA_007115665.2. Taxonomy (NCBI): domain Eukaryota; kingdom Viridiplantae; phylum Streptophyta; class Pinopsida; order Cupressales; family Cupressaceae; genus Sequoiadendron; species Sequoiadendron giganteum. The sequence goes on along the minus strand of CM021105.1, from coordinate 351,023,194 downwards.
GTAGTCACCACATGGCATCCTATCAAAGTTTTCTTTTGGGTCATATATTTTTCTTTCATCGAGCTCCATTTTCTTTATGTGTGGCCTTCACTTGTTTCTTTCCGAGTCGAGCCCACACTGCGATTTCTTTTGTTGGGAGTTTGAACACATGGATTCCTATCAGAGCTTTCTCTTGAATTGTCTCACCTTTCTTTTGTTAGGATCTGTGTGTTTGACACATGGCGCTCGTTCATGTATGCATTATCTTGGGTTCGACGCATGTGCTTCAGTATCCGTTTTGTTGTTGCGTGCTCCCTTCTACTGTTGCATGTTCTCTTCTGTTGTTGCATAGTCTAGGTTTTTCAGGGGACGTGCTTTCTAGCGTAATGTTGGATAATCTTTTTGTTGGTGTCAGCTCGAGAATATCTGGATCATTGATGGCTTCCCTTAGGCATCTTTCTCGTGAGGGTCTTAAGGCGGTCGGTTGGCTTATTTAAGCAACCTTTTTCCTCATTGTGGTTGTTGTTAGATAGATTAAAATTTCCCAAGCACTGGGAATTAGCCTTTGTAATATTTCTATTGAACTTGAACTTGCAAACTATGCCAATCAATTCGACCTTTATGTTTTCACACATTTAATAAGATATTAAACTGTGCTTTTATTTTCTGAAGTATATGAACGTCTGTTTCAATCTTTTGTAATCTTTATGTAGCTTAATAAAATGCAGATCATGTTGCTACTCTTCTGTGTTGGCCTATGTTTTATTGGTTATACTATGCAAATGGTTTGATGTTCTTATGTTTGCAGTGTTGATAAATATCTATTTGATAGACACTAGTTACCGTGCGAGCCTTTATTTCAGCATTCTGCTTAATTAATCTATTTCCGATTTGGAGCATCACCTTAGCTTAGGATTGTTTATTTTATGTTCATCTTCTTACCCTTTTCATCCCCCCATAAAAATGAAGAGTCAACTTCGATAAAACCTCGGAGGTCACTTAGCTACGCACATAGGTCCCCCATTAGCTAAGTTTCCCATAAGGCTGCTGCATGCAAACTTTTGCGTCAACAGTTATTTTTTTTGGCACGCCCGATGGGATGAAAACTAACACATTCACATGATAATAGGAGTGTATGAGTCATAGGCCCATCACTAGGTCTCAAACTGCAATAATTCCTGGTTTGCTTGTACCACCATTGGTTTCAATCCAGGTGAGAGGTCGGCAGTCTAATACTTCACCTCCTGCTTCTCCTCTGTCTCCTACGCCAATGGCTACTAGAAATTATGTAGCCTGGGATGTTGGTAGTCCTTTGGTAGCACCTGTGCCTCCTGCAGTGTGGGCTCCAATCCCGACTTCCACTTATAAGGCTATCCCTAAGTTCTCTAGGGATGATTCAAAAACTCTGACGGAGCACTTGCAAGATGTAGCTAATGTATGCCTATTGCATGGCATTACCAATGAGAATGTGGATTTAAGATTACTCAACACCTCTTTCAGAGGCAAGGCATTGAACTGGTATCATACTCTTTTGGCTAATACAGTTGCCACTTGGGACGATCTTGGAGATCCTTTCTATGAATGCTTCTCAAATAGTGGAGACAAATCTTCGCTATATCACCAACTGGCTAGTATAAAGTGAGCTCCCCATGAAGCTTTGGCTGATTTCAATGCTCAGTTTCATTCGACTTGGCAGAGAGTTTCTTTTGGTAGTCGACCACCTCTAGATCTGGTGTTCATGTTTTATTTAAAGTCTATAAATGTTTATATTTCTATGATGCTACAAGCTCTCGACAAAAATACTCTACCCGATGCATACAGCCTTGTCGTCACTATGGAGAATAATCTTATTGCTGCTGGAAAATTGGCACCGAGACCCATCATGTCATTATTCCTAGAATTCAACGCCGCAGAATCAGAGGTAGCTTCAACTAGTGTTCCTGCAACTCCTCCCTGGTCTATGTATGTGTACCTGAGAATGACATTGAGCGTGGCTCTAGTACATAACCCCATGGCAGCTGAAGTGAATGACATGAAGGAGAAGATGCGAACCATGACAAAAAAAATTGACCAATATGAAGCAATAATAGTATAGCTACCAGAAGCCTGCTTATCAAAACTACCAAGGCAGGATGGCTCCTTTCCAGTAGAGCCAGTGGCAAGATAGATCATGCAGCAATACCCAAGCTCAATAGAATAATCAGGTCATCCCTATGACTATGCCAATGTAGACCATCTATCCTAGTTCAAGAAAAGAGCTAGTAGCAGGACAAAAAAATCTTGTCGAGGATAATAATTCATGGTGCTTCCCTTGCAATGATGCACACATGCCCCGAAGTTGTCTGCGAGGGAATTTACAACAGAAGACAGCAGAGCAACGTAGCCAAGGCAACATGCCTGATTTCGGAGGCCAGACATATGCATCTCAGCAAATGGATAATGCAGTCCTCACTGCTCAAATGCAAGGAATGTCTATAGAGAAGGAGCTAGAAATAGCTCTAGACCAAGCGCTCTTTTCATGGATGGAAGGAGAAGAGTCGATATTCTCAAATAATATTCTGGTAACCCAAATGTTGCAGGTACAGTCAAATTACAATACATGTTCCAAGCAGAGGCTTACTAGAGAATTCACGCGTTTGCAGACTAAAGAGTCACCCAATTCAATGCCCAATCCTTCAGCAAATACGTCATCAATTTCGCAACATCCTAAGGCAGTTGTTCCTGGTCCTAAGAATTCACCTCTTCTGAATGCAAGAGCTCCCATAGCCACCCCAGTAGTTTCCAAGCAGTCAGATATACCAGTTGCAAAGCAAAAGGAGTAAGGTACTGTAATTCATCAGTCACGAACACCATTCAATGTGGTGGAGAAGCTAAAGAAGTCCTCTACTAGTGTTTCTTTGTGGGATATCCTAGCCATCCCGGAGTAAAAACTGCTATTGCAAAAGGCATTATCAGGATAAGAAGACATGAAGATGTTGGAGCAACCCTCAAAAGATAAGACATCCAAGCCAAACTTGGATAGAGTTCTAGAAAATCAACCAGAAGAAAAGACGGTTGAAAAAGAGATTGATCCTAAACCCAAGACTTTCTTTCTAACACTTATCATTGGTAACAAACTGCTGCATAATTGTATGATTGACTCTAGTGTTAGCACTATTGTCATGCCTAAGCAATTAGTTGAAGCTCTGGGACTCAAATATGAGTCGCTTAAAAAGGGAGTCATGCAACTCGACGGGAACAAGGTTGAAACTGTCAGAATAATCAAAGGATTTCCTATGACATTGTTTGCTTGTCCCAACAATACTATGAATCAAGTAACTATGCTCATCGACGTCCCTCCTCTATTTGGAATATGTTTGTCCTGAGAATTCACTACAAATGTTGGAGGCTACCTAGCATTGGACTGATCACACCTGATCCTAAGAACCAAACATGGAGCTAAGATGAAGTTATTGTCGGAATCTTTGCATTCTGAGCATGTGGTTGATGAAGCCATGATCAATTTTGAGGCAGCACATACCTCAATCACCCGAGAAGAGATGTTCAATGTTGAATTTCTCGAAGATGAAGAAGAAAGTAGCTCCCAGATGGAGAAAGAAGAAGCTCTTTTGAATGAATTTATAAACAAAGACCCTTTTGGAAACTATCATGCAACTAGGCTAGGAACATATGTCATACATGAAGAGGACCATATTATGCTTAGAGTGACTAAAGAGTCAGGAGGTGAAGCATCCTCAGAGTTATGGACCTTGCACTTTGATGGAGCAAAATGCAGAGTAGGAGCTGAAATAGGAATATGTTTGATATCTTCATCCAACGATAAGACCTTGAGGTCTGACTGCTTCCAGTTCGCATGCTCGAACAATGAAGCAGAATATGAAGGCCTTGACCATGGTTTGAGCTTGGCAGAACAAATGGGTGCAAAGCAAATAAGGGTGTTCGGAGATTCAAAATTGGTGGTCAACCAAATCTAAGGGCTATCTACTACAAAGAATGTTCGTATGCGATCATACCAACATAGGGTCTAGGATCTGATTGAAGGCTTTGAGACATTCAACATCCAAGCTGTACCTAGTGAGAAAAACTCTGAAGTTGACTGAATGGCAACAGTCAGAGCTTAGTTTGAGCCAGCTTCCAAGTTAATTAACAACAAACATGCAATGCGAGTGATCATACGACCTGCAATCCCAAATAATAATCAAGACTGGCAAGTTTTTGATAGTGATGCTCATATTGCGTCATTTCTCTAGTTATCTAGAGAATTTTCCAACCAATTACAGTCGAAGATCGCTTAGGCCTATGGAGATCAAGTAATCCATCTTAAATCCAACAAGCTCCCCAGGGGTCTAGTTAGTCTCGAGAGTCTTTTTTATTCTGATGATGTAAGGAAAGATAAAAGAAAGCTTGTAGCTGATAAAGGTGACTATACCAATTTGCATATCGGACAAGATAAAAGCTCAAGGTTGGAAAAGGAGTCTCGCAGAAGAATAAAGAAAGGTTGAAACACTTTTGTGAAGAGTATCTGAGTGTGGTAGCATGGTCATATGATGATCTTAAGGGATATGATCTTGGGATTATCCAACACACCATTGAGCTACTAGAAGGAGAAAAACTTGTGCGTCAAAGGCAGAGGCCAATAAATCCAAAGATCGAGTCACTCATGTCACAGGAATTAAATAAGTTGATTGCATCTCAAATAGCATTCCCGATCAAGCACAACACTTGGGTGTCTGACCTGGTGTCGATCCGAAAGAAGAATGGTGATATATGGTTGTGTGTGGACTTCCAAGACCTTAATAGAGCGTCCCTGAAAGACCATTACCCCCTGCCTTCCATGGAGGTAATTTTGCAAACAGTTGCTGGTTCTGAAATGTTTTCAATGCTGGATGGTTTCTCTGGCTATAATCAAATTCATGTGAAAGAGGAAGACCAACACAAAATGACATTTACTACAAAGTTGGGAACATATGCTTATGCTAAAATGCCCTTCGTAATTTCAAATGTTAGAGCCACTTTTCAACGAGCTGTGGACATTGCCTTCAAGGATTTGATACATAAGATTATTCTTATTTATCTAGATGAGTTGACGATGTTTTAAAAATCTTCCAAGGATCATTTTGATCATCTCGAGCTTGTCTTCCAAAAATGCCAAGAGTTCGAGATTTCTTTGAACCCAAAGAAATGTGTGTTTGGGGTCCCTCAAGGGAAGCTTTTGGGTTATGTCATCTCAAAGGAAGGTATTGCCATTGATCCGAAAAGGGTTAAAGCGATCAGCGAACTCCCTCTACCTGTCAATAAAAAGGATTTCAATATTTTTTGGGCAAGGTTAATTTCATCAGTCGGTTCATAGCAGAATTTGCAGGGGTCATTCGTCCTATCACCCTGATGCTAAAAAAAGACCAGATTTGCAAATGGACAATGGAAGCTAGAAAAGCTTTCGAATAAATAAAAGAGGCCATCTCTTCTGCTCCTGTATTGATCAATCCAGATTTGTCAAAAGACTTCATTATTTATGTCTTTGGTGGTGGAAATAGTATCGCTACTATCCTAATACAAAAAGACAATGAAGATAAAAGAGAATCACCTATTGCCTTCTATTTGCGCACCCTAAAATAATATGAGGTGAAATACAACTTTGTGGAGAAGCAAGTGGTTTTTAGAGTTACTTGAGGTTCAAGAGAAAAGAGAGCACACTCTCAAGGCAATGACCAACCGCCAATAGGTGGTAAAGAGGTGGTTTAAAAAGAAGACGTCTGACCAGGGGCTACAATGTGGAGACTTGGTGCTCAAGTTTAACAAGCGTAGAGCAAAGCCTGGTCAACATGGCAAGTTTGACAGTCTCTAGGAAGGGCCATTCAAGATCATCCAATGCAAGCAATACAACTCATTTGAGTTAGAGACTATGGAAGGTGAAGCCTTGGGTATTCCAGTTAATGGAATACACCTTAAAAAATTCAATTGATTTGACTTGTGTAGTAAGTTTGTAAATATGTATATATTTTCCCTGCTTTGTTAGTTTGGAGTTTTTCTCAATGCTTTCTTAGATTAACAACCACATTGGTGCAAAATTGAAATAAAATAAAGAAAGAGCCAGGATATAGAAGATATATATATTGTATTAATCGTAGAGATATTTACATTTTTAGTCATGCTGACTTAATGGGGCCATCAGCCAGGTTACAAAATACATATATATCATCACTAACACAGTGTTGCAGATAAATTTTTAAATACAAAAGAAAAAATGGAGAGATCTTCTTCACATTTCTTCAGGAATTGGAGGGTCTAGCGATGGAGGCAGGTGGCGCATGGTGAGGAAACACCATCCTCTCAAAATTCTCATACCATTGCACCTCACGGAAGGGTTCAACATTATGCATCCTCATCAGAAAGTGGCAGGCGGCACGGACTTTGTGGCGATGTTCCTCATGAGTCTCAAGATCAAAGCCATGCAAAAAGGACCTAGTTGGCACGATTCCTCCTTCCTCGAGAAGTCGGTGTAAGTTGTGAATAGGTGGAATGCCATGATCAAACTCAACAACTCTCACTATGTTCTCACCCTTTGAGGTAGCGTTGGGGAAAAACCCTCTTTGTTAGCTTTAGAATCTTCCACTTTGAAATGTTGATGTCCAGTAGAGAAGCTACAAAGTGAGATTTGATGCTAGTATTCACTCTATATTGGTCCTCGTACTCCATGTAATCTTTGCCTAGCACCCATTTGATGGATTTTACATACAGAAGAATTTTTATGCCAATCACCCATTTCAAATTCTTGCATCTAATTTTTCCTAGAAAGGTAGCTTGGGTCTTCTTGCAGATGAGCCTAATTGGTGTTTCCATACCTACTGCTACTCTAGCAAAATAATAAATTACTAAAGATGTACTAGGGCCTAATTGCTAAGAATGTTGAATGTAAATGTGGATTAGCAAGGATGCCAAGGGTCCTATTTATAGATGGTAAGATACCTCCCTAATTATGCAAGTTACAATTACGTCATAAGAAATTGGTAGGAAGAGCCTTGACAAGCAGTATTGCAGTGTGCAAAATAATGGAAATAATCAAATGTAGTTACAATTGGCAAAGGTCAGTGTTTGAAAGAGGATGAGAGAGAGCCAGTTGTCGACTTATAGATGTTGTTGTCCTATTTAAATAAAAACAAATCTTTTGGGATGAGCTCGTTGGTTGATGCGCCTGATTACGATCAAGTAATCATTAAATACAAAGGCTCGCGAAAGATATGGCGATGATGATTCAGTGTTTGTTCCAAGAAATATCAAGAGCCACCATATGTGAAGTCATATCTCTTAAATTTGTAGAGTCTTTTGGCAGGTTGGGGATCTCTTCGCATGCATGAAAAGGGTTAGTGATGCATGGCGTAACTAATGTGAAGGGATGGTGCGTACTCTTGCTAAATCGATTTTCTCAAAAAACCAAAAAGACAGATAGGAGCGTGAGAAGGGAATTTATTGTGCAAACTCAACAAAGTGTGTAACCATCTGAATCAATTGCAAAAGAAGAGAAGCATTTTCAAAAGCTAAGGTTACAAAGTTTGTAGAGTTCTTTGAAAATACAAGAAAATGGCTGAAATTGCAAAGATTTCAACATAGGTCTTCGACATCGAAAGCATAGAAGAATGAAGAATGTTGGTGCCTTATGTAAATTTTTATGCCCGGGAGTCTTATTCAACCCTAGCTATTCCAAAAAAGCCTTCATGACCCTACACTAAGCCAGCAGACCAGAAAGTGTTAGGCATGGTTTCTCCTAGAAACCAGGCCTTGATATCAAAAGATTGGGATAACGTTCGAGATCCAGAGTTATCTCATAACCCCGAAAGCTTGAGGGAAGCTGCATGCGAGAAAATGAAGAAGATTACTGATCCTTTTCACAGCTGATTATGGAACTGTGGGCTCCTCCAGTACATGGTTCCTTTGGTACACCATTATCCGGAGATTATGGCGGCCTGCGCTAAATGTTTTGACCCCCAGATGGGAATCATAAGTAGCCAAAATTTTAGGGTGGTAATCTGTTACCAGGCCCTCCAAGATATGTTGTGCATTCCTTTTAACTCTCTCAAGGGTGTTGAGGATTTTGATATTGCCAAACTGCAAAGTTACTGGGGGAGGCTTTAGTTGGCGTAGCAATTTTATAATGCCAAGATGGGTAATTCATCACATAATTTCGTCCCTCCTAGTTTCCCTCTTAGTTTGACTACTTTTAAAGTAGGTTCGGTCTCCTTCTTCTCCATTTTGGTGTTGGTGTGTGGATTAGATACGGATAGGGAAGTTTCAGACTTCCAGATGAGCCTCATCTTTATGCTGAAGAAGAATTCCCAGCCTCTGCTGATGGACTTTACAAAGGTCATTGTTGATGGGATGTGTGAGAAGCTGAGGGAATTTGAACCTGGTTCTAAGTTCAGGTATCCCTCTTTCTTAACCTATATGATTATGCATCAGAATCCTGACTATTTCCAACAATATATGGCCCTGGCAGTATTTGATGAAAATGGCACTAGAAAGCTAATTTTGACCTGGACTCTTGTCCTTTCAAAAACTTTTGATTATTACGCATTTTTCAGATGCATTCCTAGCTCCGACCTTGAGAGCTTTGGATCTTAGTGGAGGTAGTATGTCTGGTCACTTGACACAGAGCCAAATATCATGGATGAAGGGGCTTGTACCACCTTGCGATTGGTTCTTCACAATGCTCGGTATGCAAGGTTTCATCTGGGAGCCTTTTCGGCTCCCGCATTTTGTTTCAGATAGGGTACTGGCTATGGAGGTGTTCAAATAGTTGTGCAATATCAAAAATGATTATTGGGGAGGGAAACATCTGACTTCCCATTTGGTGTTGCCAGCCATGTTCGGCTCTGTATCATTGGTGAAGAAGAAGAGATCGAGGGTAAATAGCTCTGAGGTTTTATACTCTAAGTTGGGTTACCTTGGGCTAATGGTCATCTGTGACACGTGGTGATACAATCTAGAGAGCAATTTGTCAAAGATTGGCATTAAGATTTCCCACCAGCCTCGACCATTTTGGGACCCTTGAAGAAATGCAAATGAGGGGAATGTTAGATTATACGTTGGCCTAGAGTATATCCCTTCCAACTCAGGTCGACCGCCTTAGCTAAACTTTTATCACATTGTGGTGAAACGTAACCCCAACCATAAAATAAATCAATTTCTCTGTAGCCAATTGAATAGGCTCTGGTGGAAGCTTGACAAAATTAAATATTTTTGGATTTATAGACAGGAGATAAAAATGACTAATGGGCTCTTCCAGGAGGTAGATTCGGACAACTGGTTTGATGATATCTAGTGTCATAAACATTCAGACAGCGAGGACTCTCCTAATCCTTTGACTTCTGAGAAGTTCTATGAGGCGAAAAGTGCAGCTCTAGAACATGGAGAAGAGGTAGCCCAAAAGGCTCCCATAGTTGAGGATGATCTTACATGAGGAGGGGGAAGCCAGTGTGCAGCAATTGCAGTGAGAAGACTCTTAAAATACACAGATGTCAGAGCCTACTAGCTCCTCTAGGTCAAGCATGAAAAGGCCAAGGTCTTCCAGATGCCCACAAAAGGTTATTTTGGACCTAGATAGTTCCCCAAACGAAAAGAGACCATGAACGAAAGAATCCAAAAGAGGAGAGGATTCATAGCATGAAGAGGTGGTGGTATCTGCTAGAGATCTTCGAGAAACTCACGTATTTTTTCCCCCTTCTTCTCTCTCTATTATGTATTTGGTCTCCTTCGTGTATGCTCCTGCTACATCATTTGCATCATCTATTCCTATCACTAGGTACCCAGGGTAGGTCAATATTATTTCTCTTGGGGTCCCTTTCCATCTCTTGTTATTTCTCTCACCCTTGAAACACAAATGGTGGCACATCCTGACCCTCTGAGTCAGCAATTTTTATCCCCGAGACCCAGCGTGTTGATAGGTGCTTCCCCAGCCTTTCTTCCTACCTTGTTTTCATCATCTCTGAGTAGCCAGTTTATCCTACCTTTCTCCCCAACAATCGTTATGAGGCCTAGCAAGCCCGTCGATACATTGAGCACGTTGTCTTTCCCACTAGCTATTCCCCAGGAGTTTCCTTTTGCTGGTGGAATGGGTATTTCGTCCCAAGAATATTTCTTGCAGGTGGATGCAAACAAAAGTGCTCGAGCGAGCCGAATACAAAAAAGGAGGGAAAATGATGCAAGCAGACAAGCGGAGCCTCTTTTACAAACCATGTTCAATGAAAGCCAAAATTTGTTGATGTTTGCAAATGTTACACCCAATATGATCAAGCCAGTTGGGGAAATGCAACCAAGTGATTATTTTGTCAATGTCATAGGGCTTGACTTGCAATAGGCCCATCTGCAAGATAAAGTTGAGCTAATGGAGGAAACCTAGAGGGTGGTGCCTACCGACTTCCTCAAGCTCAGTTGACAAATGAATAAAAAGGATGAGAAAATGAAGGAGCTGAAGGGAAAGGTTGATATATGGTCGAACAAGCATAGGGCCCAGGAGGTCAAAATTAGTTGCATGCGGAATGAAGAGAATTCCTTTGAAAATAAAGTCACCAAGCTTTAGGCTTTGGGTGTGGAGGTTGTTTCGGCCCTACGAAGAGAAATTGAGCAATGTCGAGCGATTGAAGCGGCCCTCCATGATGAATTGAAGTAGGTGAATGATGGCCTGAAACAGCTCTGGGAGAGCACTAATGAAGAAGTAAATGAAATGAATGTCACATTGGAGAAGGAAACTGTGAAGTAGAGGCAAGCTGAATTGGCCTTGGGAGAGAAGGAGAGAGAGGTTTCTACTCTGAGGAATCAGTTACCGGCCTTGGAGGGAAGCATTGCGGAGTTGAAGGTGGATCTAAGTGGCAAGGCTGTAGAATTGGATCTTTTGAGAGCACAACCTCCTGCACCCAAATGAACTCGTTGGAGATTGCCAAGGAGCTACATGCGTCATACTGGGATAAAGTCAAAGAATTATGCCTTACATTGCAGCCCACTTTAAAATTTATGGTTAAGCAACCAGTTTATGTGGGGTGGTTAGTGAAATGATGCAGTGGATGCAGGAAATGACTTTTGATAAGGTTCTAGAGGCCAGGCGGTTATTGGGAAAATTGTATACTACTTTTGATGAAGCGTTGAGAAATGTGGGGATCGAGGACCAAACAGCGGTGGCCATGGGCATAAATATTCTCATTTCTATGCATGAGGTCATCCAACATGTTGGGGAGTGCAGGGCCAAGCTAACCCAGATTACCAGTGATCTACAAGCAAAATTTTCCTGCTTAACTAAAGAGGTCTTCCATTGCCTTTCATAGTGGATAAAATAGTGGCAGGTATTGAGCACATCATTGAAAGGATTGAGGAGAAGAAGCAGGATTTTTTAGTTTTCCAATCCTTTGATCAATCTCTGACCACCAAAAATATTGAAAACATAGTACATCAACTGGCGCAACTCTTTTTCTAGCTTGAATTGGAGGCAAAGGTATCTGGTGGATTGTCTTTTAAGGCAATAATTGATCTTAACATGGCACACAAAAATCTTTGTGCTCTCTCAGCACCATCAAATGAAGTCTATATAGGCCTTCAGACTGCCCTCTCTCAGCTATGATCGATTATGATGGAGTTGGACCAAATTTTATGGGGTTCTTCATTCTGCAGGTGAAGTGTCCTTGTGAGTTGCCAAGCTGTGAATATTTATTCATGCATTGCTTTTCCTTCATGGTTTTCTCTTTCGTTCAGGGCTTCGCCTTTTCTGTATCACTTGTAGCTTCTCTACAATCACCATGTGGCATCCTATCAAAGATTTCTTTTGGGCCGTATCATTTTTCTTTCGCCGAGCTTCATTTGCTTTACGTGTGGCCTTCGCTTGTTTCTTTTTGAGTTGGGCCCACACTGCAGTTTATTTTGCTGAGAGTTTGAACATGTTGCTTCCTACCAGAGCTTTCTCTTGAGTTGTCTCACATTTCTTTTTTTGGGCTCTATGTGTTTGACGTGTGGCGCTCGTTCGCGCATCCGTTATCTTGGGCTCGATGCCTGTGCTTCAGTATATGTTTTGTTGCCGCATGTTCCCTTCTGCTACCGCGTGTTCTCTTCTGCTAGTGTGTAGTCTAGGTTTCTCAGGGGACATGCTTGTTGGTGCAATGTTGGATGATCTTTCTGTTGGTGTTGGCTCAAGAAGATCTCAATCATTGATGGCTTCCCTTAGGCATCTTTCTCATGAGGGTCTTTAGGCAGTCGGTTGGCTTATTTAAGCAGCCTTTTTCCTCATTGTGGTTGTTGTTAGATAGATTAAAATTTCTCGAGCACTGGGAATTAGAATTTTTAATATTTTCTATTGAACTTGAACTTGCAGACTGTGCCAATCAATTCGACCTTTCTATTTTCACGCATTTAATAAGATATTAAACTGTTCTTTTATTTTCTGAAGTATATGAACATCTATTTCAAGCTTTTGTAATCTTTATGCAGCTTAATAAAATGCAGATCATGTTGCTACTCTTTTGTGTTGGCCTATGCTATATTGGTTATACAATGCAAATGGTTTGATGTTCTTATGTTTGCAGTGTTGAGAAATATCTATTTGATAGACACTAGTTACTATGCGAGCCTTTGTTTTAGCATTGTTCTTAATTAATCTCTTTCTGATTTGGTGCATCGCCTTAGCTTAGGATTGTTTATTTTATCTTCATCTTCTTACCCTTTTCATCCCCCCATAAAAATGAAGAGTCGGATTCGATAAAACCCCGGAGGTCACTTAGCTACGTGCATAGGTCCCCCATTAGCTAAGTTTCCCATAAGGTTGTTGGCTGCAAACTTTTGCATCAATATTATTAACCCCCCTCTCAAATTTGGGTTAATATCAGTAACATTGGGCTTTCTCCCTTCGGGGGCCAAAGCCCAAATTTCCAAAGTCTCATACTCTTCACTAAAGGCAGAATCTTGCAATGTTGCCTTGACCTCTTCTTCAGAATCTTGCAGGGGATACTTGAACTTCAGAATAGCATTGAAAGCTACTACATCGGCAATGTCCCACTCGGGCAGAATCAAGACACCAACTTGATTAACCAATTTGCATCACTCCTTAGGAGTGATGCTCTTGAATTCATTCATTAATTCAGCTTTTACTTCATCATCATTCTCCTAGTCTGACCTATCAGGCCTCAATTCTCTTCTCTTCTTGAATTTCTCCTGATATTCTTCCAATTTCATTCTCCATACCAGTTGCAAGAAGACTGGTGTTTTTACAAAGGCATCATCATCTAGAAAATATTTATAGGCCTCCATCCTTTCATCTTGCACACATTTACCCTTCATATCCAAATCTGATAGAACCAATTCAACTGGTTTGGGAGGAGAAGGCATACCCATCTGCATATCTTGATTAGTGACAACAATCTCATCCACCAAGTCCTCCTTGAACTACTCAATACTTCACCTCTTGGGGCCTAGCTCTGATGGTGGTGGTGAGGGACTTTTCTCAGGTGATGATTCTAAATCAATTATCTTAATTACCCCTGGTGTTTTGAGCTTTGGACTTGGTTTTTTAGGCAATTTCATTATTTGTTTTCCTTTTCTATCCTCTTCTTCTTCATCACTGCTATCATTCCTCTTCCTCCTATAAATAGGCCAATCATCTGAAGGTTGATAGGTTGGACTCTCTTTAAGTGGCCTTGCAGCTTTCTCCTATATGCCCAGGTCCAACTCCAGGTTTATCTTCTTAGTCATCAGGATGCTCATCATTTGTTTGAAGTTTTCCATCAAAAATTCAATCTTTTTATGATATGGACTGAATTCCATCAATGGATCATATTTTGGATCCATCTTGTGCACAATGGCCAATAGCTTGTCATAAGCTATCCATTTCTCTTTGTTCAATTCCTTCTTATTTAGATCAAATTCATTTATAATCAACTCCTCAGAGAAATTGAACTCATGCACAAATTTTCCCCCTTTTATCCTTTCTCTAAATAGGGCGAAGAAACCCTCAGGATCATGTTGCCTCTTGGGGCCAAAACTCAAATAATATACTTCAAAAAAAATTCCAAAATGAACCCATCCTCCCTTTGAAAATGCAAAGTCAAACACCACTGTGTAGTTTGGGTAAAAATTCCCCTCACCCTTTCTTGTAAGGTTGTCCTCATGGATACAACCAATCTGCCACATAACTTCAACAAATACAACTCTTTGTGGCACATTATATGGCAATATATGCAAGGTCCCCTGGAAACCATACACCCTCAAAACAATACTAACCGGGTATGGGATAATGTCACCCCAGTTCTGACAAATTTTCAACTCTTGCTTCCTCCCCTTTGGCCTAAGGAAGTCATACAACTCCTCAAGAACTCTGGGTACATTTACCATCATTCTGGCTCTCAATTTGGATGCAAAACAATTGTCAAACTACACATAACTAGCATTCTCCCTATTGTATGATAAGTCAACAGTCCACACTTGCACTGGCATCTTTTCTCCATTTACAAATTGCTTCAACTTCATCTTCTCATAGAAGAATTCAACATTCTTACACAAAAACATATACATTAACATAGAATACCAGAAGAATGGAGTGCCTGCATCATTTTGCTGCAATTTCATGAATTCTTCATGTATCTTTTCAGCCAAATATGAAGCAAAATCATATACCACTGAGAAATTGGGGTGTTGTATTTGCACCCCCATGAACATGTAGGCTATGGGCATCATTGTGTTGGGGTTAAAACCCAAAATATGACATAATGAGTAGAAGGTGGCCAAGAAGTGATTTGCAAAGCAGTTCAATCTAAAAGGTTCTTGGTCACTAGGGCTAATATAAAATTTGGAACCTCCTACCTAGCCAAATGAGGTGGGAGCAACTTAACTCTGAAAAGGGACTTCATCTTCCCATACTCCTACTTCATTCCCTCAAGATCAATAGGGACCAAGAACACACTAGGCTCACTCAAATCAAAAACCTATCGAAACTCTTCTCTGTTAATGCTTAACAAAACCCTTCCATCATTATCTCTAACCACCCATGTGACAGGGTCATATCGTGCAACCACTGCTTTGAGCAAGTCCACATCAGGGAACACATTCAAAACCATTAGCTTCCCCATATCATATCTCCAACCATTTGAAAAATGATGCGGCAAATTCCTTTTTCCAAACCATAACCTGAACATCTCCAAACCTGTAAGGGGAACCCTAGCATCAGCTATGTTGAAACAATTATACACGAATCCCTCCCTTAGGGTTTTTCCACGAAAATGTTTGAATGCTTTGTGACACAATAGGGTAGGAAAATGGTCGCTTTATTTTGATCAAATCATGCTAGTAGACGTCTTGTCTGCCATTAAAGGTCACTCGTGCAGTGCACCAACAGCTCCAATCGCATTTGATGTAGATTCAAATACTACCTGTCGATCCTTCACTTTGGTTGGATCATCGAACAATTGCCTTCAAAATAAATTGACATGACCTCCACCATGGCAATAATGGCCCACCATACTCTGCGTCACCAAGGAAATCCACATGGCGCTCGCCCATGATATCGCGATCAATAAAGACCTCACAACTCTCGATCATGTGATGGTGGGCAACCGTGGATCTCAACCATCGACAATCTTGCTCGTTCAATAGAGTCACCAACTCTTTTTGTTAATCGTTAAGCACCTTTCCTACCGAGATTATAAGATCTTTGTTCATTTGAAGCATGTGCACCTTATAACTACTTTACTAACTCGCTACATAATGTATTAAAGCTAGATTAATGTCTTAAAGTATTCATATTGTTCCTTCAGCTTCACCAGATGAGACACGTGGCACTTTCTTGTGATATTGCGATCAGTCAAAGCTATGTGGTGGGGTCATCATGGGAAAGCGGGGAATGGTTGATATTGAATGGTGATTGATCTATCATCATGCAAAATTGTCCCTCTGCAAAATATAAAAAATTTGTTAAACGCACGAGGGGATATCACTAGGCCGACGACAAACAATGACACAAGTTAACAGAGGGAGTGTGGGGCGACCCTAGACTTAGGAAATAATAAAGTCCATCGAAGGAAATAAAGTGATGGATCAAAAGGGGGCCTAGCCTAGATGAAATGATGGGGCTTAAGTTATTTTAAAACCCTCCTCAAAAAGTAACGGTCGAATAGATCCCACCCAAGGCATAAGACAAAACACTAAGGTTTTACATGAATAAAAAGGTAAAACCCCAACCTTAGGCTTTTCCCAAACATCATGGATGACCAGAAACTTAAGCAAGATAAAGATGGAACATAAAGAGCAAAAATTTGAAGTTCCATCAGTGAGTACATCATTAGATTAAGCAACACCTTGAGAAGGAGCATCTGAGTCTTATTTATAGAAGCTACTAACTAAGCACCTAGTAAGGTGGTCAACTCTAACAAAATAGGAGGATGCCACATTAGGGAAAGCATAAAAAGTGGAGAGGTGGTTACACATGCACAAAATCTAGTCAGGCGTGTTTTCCTCTACGCAGATCTAGCACAACAGTAATGCCTATATTTTCTCAACAGACAATTAAGATCATTTATAAGGCGGTTACAACTTTGATTTGAGTGAGGAATCTTTCCACCATCGAGAGCCTTTCTTTATTGAATATCCACCTTGGCGGATGACCAACTGGCAGAATCTTCCTTAATTGTAGGCCTCTAATAATATTTGCATGACAATATTAGTACACACAACAACTGCATATATGTAACTATCTCAAATTTGAATTCATTAATCACATGTAACATTAACACAGATAGTTCATATAGCATGTCAATGTCATTTAAAGGTTATGAAAATAAGTTCATGTCCAAAGTCTATGGTTTTAAGGAAATATCATAAAAAAGTCAACATCCAAGCATCAAAATCTATGACAACTGTAGCAAATGGATAAAAATCTTTATCAAAATTGAACCATAAACTAGACTCATCACTCCCCCCAACCTAAGGTTTTGTTGGTCCTCCAGCAGAGGAAGAGTTTTTCTTTTGCTTGGCCAATGCCCTAAAATTTGCAACTACCAACTGTCCTACATTTGTTTCTATGGTGTGTGAATTAGGGTCCCACTAGAACCATTTTTGTCTATCCAACTTGCTCCATCTTTGTCTCTCTGCATCTATGTTATATCAGTAGTACCTGAAGTTTAGAACAGGCCACGGCAGGATAGGTGGCTGAAAAGTCAATGGAAGCCAAAATTGTCCCTTTTTACTTCCAATTTGTATATATCTACCAACTCTCTTAAGTGTTGCAACATAGTTCTACACAAAATGAGGCTCAACTTGTTTCAATTGATCAGTTAGGTTGTTCCACCTTTGTGACAGGTATCCCATTATAGATTCCCCTATGGTTTTTGCTACCTGCTCATATTCTTTATAAACTGCTTCTCTCTCGGGTAGGATCCTATTGCCATAGCTTGGTCGATAAAGAATTATGTGCCAATCCTTGAAAATGTCTCCTGGATTTCTAGATTCAGCCTTGATGGGTAGGGGAGTGTTGGATTCAATCTTCCTATAAGTCATGAATTGCTTTCCCCGACTAACTTCATTTTGTATCCAAGGCATAAATTCCCTTAATTGGGAATCTCCAACATAAAATAGTGGATTCCAATCATGGTCTTGGGTCACAACATAATTATGCAAATAGAATTCACACAACAAATTCTTCATTTCAGGAGGAGCAATTCAATAAGCATTGAAAAATTCAAGAGGGTTCTCAATGGAAGGATTCAAACCTGAAACAATCCTTGCTAGTTTAAAAGAAAGATTGTTCTCCTTCAAATACAAAGCATAGACCCTTGGAGGAGTCCTGCACTCTAAGATTTGAGGTACTAAGGTTGTCATATTATCCACCTTTTTCTTTAAAGCAACAATTTCTTTATTCTTATCGTCCATCTCTTCATCTCTCTTTTGAATTTCCCTCTTTAGCCTGTGTTTCTCTGCTTTCCATTCTTCTTCCCTCATTTGCACTTCTTTCCACAAGTTCATGGCTACCATGTGCATTGAAGAATTAGAGGGCCTATGTATTCCTACAAAACTTTTTCCTACAACTTTTGTTTACTCTTAGAGTACCAACTGTAGGGCTTTTGTTTGCTCAGTCAATTCTGACTGCAGGGGGGCTCACTGCTCTCCTAGTTCTAGTTGTAGGGCCTCAAGTTCTTGTTCTTTCTCTTGCTACAAGAACTCTTACTTTTGCTCTTGTTGCAAGAGCTCCTGATTTTCCTCATACATTTGGCTTTCAACTTGTTATGCGATGTTAGCAAGATTTTCCAACGTTATGCTTACTGCTTCCTCAAATGTGCTCTTTTCCTCAACATTCACCTACCCCATTGGAGCTTCTATATCCTCCTGTGATGTTTCTCTAGGCTTGGGGCTTCCCTCTGGAGATACACCAAAGGCTGGCCTAGTTGGTCTTGATTTTCTAGGAGGGTTTCTATGCTTTTCTTTTGTTATAGGAAGAACAGTGTCAGCGTTTCATTTCTTAGAGTTTGGCACTTCTTTTTCTGTCATTTTCTTTTTAGCTTTTCCCTTTCTTATTTTTGCCTTCTTTTGTTCCCTAGTTCTCATTAGGATTCCAATAGGAACATCATCATCAGAATCTGGAGAGGAACTTTCTTTGTTTGAATGTTTAGCCTCAGAAAAACTAATCTCTATGGTTTGCTTGGTTGTAGCAGGTTTTACACGAGGGCTCACGCCAGAAGTTGAGGCTCCAGGAGTGGCCTGAACATTGCTCACTCTCCTACTAACCCTATGAGGTTGAGGCAAAACCCTAGGTCACAAATGCTCTAGTCTAATTTGATCAATATTCAATAATTCTTCTCAAGTTATATCAAACACATCATGCAGAGACTTCTCAACTAATAATTTGATCAGACAATGGTGGGAAACATAATTCTCCCTACCTTCTTGGATCTCAGCTGCCATGATTGAAAGAAAGTGGTATAGCATGTTTGGCACATTCATTCTTCTCGTGTGCCTCATGTGGTTTAGGAGTTTGAAATGTACAGAATGTAGATTTGACTGACAACATTCGCAGGTAATATACTTCACAACATAAACGGATACTTGCTTCCATGGATCAGGCAAAGAGGTTCTCTTTGCACCTTGTTTCTCCACACTCAATGGAGGGTTGCCAGTATCTATAAATTCGGCCCTAGCTAACCTGGTGTCTCTGGTAGCAAGGTAATGTTCACCGTCGAAAATAACCCTATAACTTATGCAATCCTCACTTCAGTGGCTATGACCTCCAACCCTTTTACCATGGCCTTTCCTTAAGACAATGTCTAGGAAAATTCCAATGCAACATCTTCATCAAAACCATTTAGCTTCAAGAAATAATCTATCCATCCACAATTTTTGAACTTGGTCAGGCAAGGTGCATCCTATAGTAGTACATCATGAATCGTGGGTTCATTTCAAATTAACCCACCTCCCATTGTTCAGTTATCTACAATCAAACAATTTCTCTGTAAAGCTTTCCTTCCTACAATCTTCGTCTAAAAGCCAAACTTCTCCTTCCTGCAACGCTGTCGAATTTCCACCAGTATCGTCTAAATTTTACCTTTTGGCTTAAGATTATGATAGGAGCAATAAAGGTAGTAAAGGAGTAATAAATGAAGGCTATGTTGAATGAATTCCAGGTGGGAACTATAGCCAGGAATCGAGGCCCCGAAACTGCCAAATCTCTTATCCAACCAACCATCTACTGCCCCTACTATTCTATGGGTTGTCGGACCCCCTAAAGAAACAATGGGCTTGACAATTCTGTATTAAAAATCCTGGAGCCCAAAAAGGAAGGCCCTATTTTTTGGCAATTCAGATTGAATCTATAGCTTCTGAACACGAGGGAGCCTTGGGATGAATGGCTTGCAATATATCAAGGAAAATGGTGGCAGTTGATGTCATTTCACACATGTGAGCCATCATCTCACTCAAAATTTGAATCGGCTCAATAACTTAATTTTTGTTGACATGAACCAATATGGATAGACACACGGACATGGTATTCACACTTTCCCCCTCAACCTAAATTTGCACAAGTGTCCTCACATGCAAGGTGGAATGATGATTTGATAGGGGCAGGGAATAATTACATGCTATGGAAAACATTCATATTACTGTACAACAATTAAATTAATTCACTAAAATGCAATTAAGATATAACAAATTGATGTGCACGTATCTGACATCATGGAAGATTTATTACAAAGATTATGGAGAAAGTACCAGTCATTTTTCAAGAAATCGGTTGAGTAATTAATGAAAGTGGAGTGGAATGAGGTGGAATGTAATGAAGTGAAATAATGGTAGTGTGATGGAAGAGAGAGAAAGGTGTAATGGATGGGTGGATGGGTGAAGAAGTGGACCCCCACAAAAGTGGAAGTCTTTATTATGACAATTTACATACCTTATTTAGCCAGAAGGAGGGACACTAGGTCCACTTCCTTTGGTTGCAAGAAGTTTGGGTGCTGCATGCTAAGTGAATTGCTACAGGAACTCCTCCTTGTAAGTTGGCTTGTGATATAACCTGAGGTGGTGATCATTGACAAGCAGCTTAAATCTGAAAGGTTCAATGGTAGTGAGCTAAATAGCTCCATTGGAAAAAACTTCAGCAACCTCATATGGTCCTAGCCACCTTGTCTGCAATTTTCTTGCATTATCTTAATACCTTGAGTCATAGAGCAGCGCCCAGTCGCCTAGCTAGAATTTATTATCCTTGATGAATTTGTCATGCCACCTTATTCTCTAATTATGCACTACCTCTGTGTGATGCAAGGTTGCCTTCCTCATCTCATCCAAAGCATTCAGTTACATGATTTTGTCCTTTTGTGCCTCAGAGATATCCATCCCCAAGTCTATTGTGGTCCTAAGAGTCTTATGCTCAAATTCAATGGGAACCATAGTTGTCTTTCCATACATCAACTCAAATGGAGTGAATCTTGTAGTTATTTTCTAGGTAGTTTTATAGGCCCAAACAGCTTCTGGTAGCCTAATTGCCATATCCTTTCTATGGATAGCCATTGTTTTGGTCAGAATGGCTTCAATTTCTCTATTGGTCACCTCAACTTGGCCATTGGCCTGAGAGTGATAAGGAGTAGACTTCATGTGCCTAATTTTGTACTCGTTGACCAATGTTGTAACAAGGGTGGAAGTGAATTGAGCCCCTTGATCAGTCACTATCTCTCTTAGAACCCCATACTGTGTGAAAATTTCCTCATAAATAAATTATATAACCTTACCGTATTTTTCATGCTTCATGGCCTTAACTTCTACCTACTTGGTTACATAATCAGTGCATACCAAGATATAGGATTTACCATTTGATGGAGGATCAATGGGTCCTACAAAGTCTAATCCCCACTTATCAAATGGAGTGATTACTACCTGGGGGTAAAGTGGCATCTCATCATATTTGGTTGGTCAGCCCATCCTCTGGCATCTATCACACTTCCTTGTATATCTCCATGCATCCTTGTGGAGTGTGATCCAGTAATATCCTTTATTCAAGATCTTTAGTGTTGTCCTCTTGGCTGCAAAATGCCCTCCACAAGGTTCATTGTGACATGCATGCAAAATGTCATATGCCTCATCTTCCCTCACACATCTCCTCATGACATGGTTTGGTCCAGTTTAGAACAAACATCCAACAATCCATGAGAAAGGAAAATATTTTTCAATGAGCACCCTCTTCTCTTTTGGAGAAAAGTGAGAAGGAACTCTCCCTGTGACCAAATAATTAGTTGTGTTAGCATACCAGGGCATCTGCACACTAATGGAAAATAAATGTTCATCATGGAAAGATTCATCTACTACTTGATTGTCCTCTAATGTAGTTAGCCTTGAAAGAAATTCTACAACAACATTGGCCTTCCCTAGTTTATCCACAATGGTTATGTCAAACTCCTACATCAATAATAACCATCTTGCTAGCCTACCTTAAATCGGGGATTTATTCATGAGGTATCTAATGGTTGCATGATCAGTGTGCACAAAGATCTGGTAGCCTGTTATATAGTGCTTGAATTTTTTTAAGGCATAGATCACTACCAACATTTCTTTTTCTGTCACTATATAGTTAAACTCAGCTCCCTGTAGATTTTTGTTGACAAAATCGATAGTATTTTCAATAGCTCCTTCTTTTTTCCCTAAGACTACTCCTATAGCATAGTCTGATGCATCTTTATGGATGTGAAAAGGAAGCTCCCAATTAGGACCGTTTAGTACAAGAGCATGAGTTAAAGTTGATTTTGAATCAAAAAATGTCTTGTCACAGTCTTCTGTCCATTAGAATTCAGCATCTTTAGTTAGGTGATTATACAATGGTGTTGCCATTTTTCTAAATTCTTTGATGAACCTCCTATAATAACCTACATGTCCTAAGAAACTCCTAACATCTTTTTGTTTTTCAAGGATAGGAAAATTGGTGATCACCTCAATCTTTGCAGGATCTACTTGAATTCCTTTGTGAGAGATGTAGTGGCCAAGAACTACACCTTCCTGCATCATCATGAAACACTTTTCACTATTTAAAGATAGATTGTGGTATTCACATCTCTGTAGGACTCTCCTAATATTTTCCAATGCTTCATTAAAATCAGCACCACAAGTAGTGAAGTCATCCATATATATTTCCATGCAATCAAGAGAGATATCTAAAAATATGCTAATGATTGCCCTCTAAAAAATTGCAAGTGCATTGCATAAGCCAAATGAAGTACTGAGTAGGCATAGGTCCCCCATGGATAGGTAAAGGTGGCTTTATCTTGGTCCTCTAGTGCAATTTGGATTTGGTTATAGTTGATGAATCCATCTAGGAAAGAAAAGTACTGCTTTCTTACAAGTGAGTCCAAAATTTGGTCTATGAAAGGTAAGGAAAAATGGTCCTTTTTTATGGCAGCATTAAGTTCCATGTAATAAACACAAACTCACCACTTCCCTCCCTTTTTGGGCACAATCACCAATGGGGACACCTGCTGGCTATCTGAAATGGGGTAGATGAATCCTGCATCTAACAACTTTTGTAGCTCCCCTTTTACTATTTCTCTCAACGTAGGGTTAATTCTTCTTTGAGGCTGCCCCACTAGTGTACAATCATTTCTTATGTATATCCTATGAGTGCAAATCTTAGGGTCCAATCCCTTCATATACTAATAATCCCATGCAAATGCACACCGGTGGGCCCTCAGTAAGTTTGTCAATGACAACTATTATTCTTCACTCAGTTTGTTGTTAATAGTTAGATATTTTCCCTTTGACACATGTACTTGTGTAGTTAACTCTACCATAGTTGGTTCACTAATGCTTGGTACCTTGATTTCATGTGGCAGCAATGTATGATACATACCTATTGTTGTAGGAAGAGTGTCTGCAAGAAGAGCAGCTACAGAAAGAGTGGGCAAGAGTGTCTTCACCGGATCAGCAGAATCAGATGCATGAGAGGATGATGCTTCCTCTACCTCATAATTTTTATGAATTATGTTAGACAATACTTCATCTTCATCTTGAAGCTGCATGAAAGAACTTATGCTTAACATCATAATTTATGTCATAGAATTAACTTCTTCAACCTCTTCACCAACATGTGGCCATATGGGATCATTCCTATCATGGGAGGGTTGAGCCAGAGGGTAGAGAATAATCTTTTTGGTTCTCTTTCCATCAGAAATGGTCACGTCTCCTATTCGACATCCAATATAGGCATCTTTTGTTGCTAACCATGGCCTTCCAAGAATAATGGGGTACTCTCCTAGTGTGGCCTTAGGAGAAAGAATCATAAATCTGTTGGGTACTCCCAAGAGTCTAGAGTTACCACAAGATCCTCTACTATCCCATCAGGCTTAATAGTAGAACTATCAGCAAGCTGCAGGATAGTAGGAGTAGGTCTAATATTTGCAACATTTAGTTGTTGTAGGATGTCCTTAGTCATTACATTTATTGTTGCTCCCAAATCAATCAAAGCATTCTTTATCTAGCTCCCATTTATAACAACTCCTACCACAGGACTCCCTGGGTCATTATATTTGGGAAGAGTCACTTTCCCAAGCATGATGTTAGCTAGCTGTCCCACCACATGAACCGTAGTGGGGTCTTTCTTCTTCCTACCTGGCTTCTTAAGGCATGCTTCCTTGATTGCTTTGTCATATATGGGAACATCTTTTATGCCCTGAAATAGAGGTATTTGGACACATATATGCTTCAACTGATCTAAAATGTTAAAATTTGTGTCCTCCTTCTCGTCCTTTTGTTTCACAATTTCCAACCTATGGGGAAATGTTGGTTCTAGTTCAGTCTGCTTGGCTGGGGCTGGTTCAAGATTTTTAGGTGCACTTGGTTGAATGGGGACATTCAAGAGCTCCTCTTCTTCCATAGGAAGCTCAATGATAATGGGTGTGGAAGGAGCCAACAAAGTAGTTTTTGAACGCAAGCGAATGTTACTTACACTCACAACATATGCCAGGAATTGATTTGGATCAGTAGAGTATACTTGTTGTTGTTGTGGTTTATTATTTGAGTTACATGTGGGTTGAGCCGGTAGCTGAGTAGGTTTAGGTGCATTTGAATTTGAACTAGCAGGAGGAGGAATTATAGCAAGTTATTGGGGTTGAGAAGGTGGTTGCATGTAATTGGTTCTCTGGTTTGGCTATTGTTGTCCTCCCCTCCATTGAGATGTTTGCTGCCAATTTCCTGGAGGTGGCTGCCAACTTCCCTGAAACTATTGTCAATTCCCCTAAGGTTTCTGCCACTAGGGTGGAGATTTTTGGTGATTGGGCCAGGCGTTTGGAGGGTTATTCCAAGGATGTGGTGGATATCCTCCATAATTGGATAGATATGGGGGTTGCCATTAGTTACCAAATGAATAAGAATTGAAATATGGCCCAACAAAAGATAGTGGATCTGGTGGCATGCCTTGTCTTGGAGCTCATTGCCTCCTTTGTGCAACATAGTAGACTTGATATTCTTCACCCTGGATTGGCTTGAACTCGGGTGCCATCTGCTTGCTGTCAATATTAGCTATCATCTTGCATCTGCAGTCCTTCTTCTTTTGTTTGCAATGAGGGAAATATTCTGCCAACATTGCATTTACCTCCTCTTGTTTCTTCTTGGCCTGAAGTGTATCTAGCTGAGTAGCCATATTTTTTATGATGTCTTTCTTGAATTCTTCCAATAAGTGAGTAATCTCCATCCTTGAAACTCCATTGGTAGATAACTTACCCATGGAAGATTGGTAAGCTCTCCCCTTCTCTGAAGCTGCCCTAGAATAGTTCTGACATATCTTCTTGATGTCCTCCCAAGGAACTTGGGTGATATCTCCTCCTCCCATCAAGTCCAAGGCATTTGTGTAGCTTTCATTAATTCCTCTTAAGAAAAGAAGCTTTTGTGACTCCTTATTGAGTGTATGGTGTGGAGATTTTTGTAGGCAAAATAGAAACCTTGAAATATAATCTTCCAGGCTCTCATCCTCCTTTTGTTGCATCCTAAAAATGTCACCTCCTCTCATGTCACTGCTCCTGCAACACTCCTTGTATTTCTCAAGGAAATTTTTCTTCATGTCCTCCCAACTCTTCACAGTATCTCTATCCAAGCTCATGAACCATCTTAATGCAGCTTCTTTTAAGGCAGCAAGGAATAGCTTAAGCCTATGGGCATCAATGGTATAGTCATAACTCCTGTAGAGTCTATCAAACTCGAACAAGAATGTATTAGGATATTTTGTGACAAGTCCATAGAACTTAGGAAGGACTGAAGTAGGGATATTTTTGAGGTTGTCTACTTCATTCTGATGAGAAATGGGGAAATGAAAAGTTGATTGGTTAGGTTCATTTCTATTTGCATCTCCTATGCCTGTCTGATGAAGTTCCAAAGCAAGGGGGTTCTTAATCAAATTCTGATATTTAGAGGAAACTTCAGAACTGGTTCGATCTAGAAATGTATTAGCAAAGGGGTGTGGCTCTTCTTCTTCGTCGTCTCTTGGCAGGTTCTGATACTCAATTATCTAAAACAGATCATGATTTTTAGGAAGGAATCTCCCACAAGCATCTCTCCTCCTTTCTCTATGCATACGGTATCAACCTCACTATCAACCAACTCACACAAAGAATTGGAAAAAGAATAGGGGGTTCATTACTTTCCTAAATGAGGAGTCTATTAAGAGCAACTTCCAAAAATACTACAGCAAGAAAAACTATCAATGACTCCAAAGAACTCCCTAGTTTGACACCATCCCCGACAATAGCGCCAAAAATGACGGCCTCCTACAATGATTTAACAACTAAGCCCTTACAATTGTGATTCAAAGATTGGACATCTAACCTGAATAGTTATTTCAATCATCATGAAGGTAAATTTAACTTGTCAACCCAAGAACGTAAACTTGCAATGGGTCAGCACAGTATGTGTACTAGGAAACCAAAGTAGCCATATTCATCCTATAGCTAAGAAAGACTCAATGTTGAAAGTAAATTGCTTGGAAGGAAATAACATAAGTGTTGAGAATCAACCAAAAATTAAACTAAGCTGAAATTCAGGACAAAAATGAAGATTTGAGCAAACAAACAGGAAACTACTATGTTTACTTTGGCTGCAAGAACAGTCACGGAATGGAATTCTAGTGGCTGCAAGAACAAATAGTGCCAAATTCTTTACTAATTAATGAACATAAAATAACTAACATAAGGGATAGAATACTCACCAAGTGGGCCCCCTTGGATGAGTATCCCCTAAAGAAAATATAAACTCATATGCACGAACTTATAAATTCATTTCATTCATTGGAAAAACATGAATACAATCTATCAACATGACTGTATGACTAAAAGATTAAGAATGCAAGCACATCATCAGATTAAGCAACCCCTTGAGAAGGAGCATCTGAGTCTTATTTATAGAATCTACTAACTAAGAACCTAGCAAGGGGGTCAACTCTGATAGAATAGGAGGACGCCACATTAGGGAAAGCATAAAAAGTGGAGAGGCAGTTATGCATGCGTAGAATCTGGTCAGGTATGTTTTCCTCCACACAAATCTAACACAATAGTAATGCCTATATTTTCTCAACAAACAATTAAGATCATTTATAAGGTGGTTACAACTTCAATTTGAATGAGGAATCTTTCTGCCATCGAGAGCCTTTCTTCATTGAATTTCCACTTTGTTGATTGGTATGGCAGATGACCAGCTGGCGAAATCTTCCTTGATTGCAAGCCTCTAATTATATCTACATGACAATATTAATATGCACAAAAATTACATATATGTAACTATCTCAAAGTGACATTCATTAATCACATGTAAAATTAATAGAAATAGTTCATATAACATGTCAATGTCATTTAAAGGTTATGAAAATAAGTTCATGTCCAAAGTCTATGGTTTTAAGGAAATATCATAAAAAGGTCAACATGCAAGCATCAAAGTCTATGACAACTGCAAAAAATGGATAACAAACTTTATCAAAATTGAACCATAAACTAGACTCATCACAACCACCACTTAAGTCTCCAAGTATCCATGAGTACCTATTACCAATCAATACATTCCAAACTCCAAATGCAACATAGCATCATCATAAAGTAATCAAGCAAATGATCAATGTACCTAATACAGAGAGAACCACACACGATCAATTTCAAAGCTCTAATCATGAATCAGGAACATAAAAATGATAATATGATCTAATCATCTCCTCCTAGGAGATCACATGCACCATAACATATATACATCCTAGTCTCAAGAAAGCAATCACCATGCCAAAATCTAAACATGCATCAAGAGAAAACCATGACATAATAGCAAACACTCTAAACCAAGAATACATATCCCTAATCACATGAAGATAACCATACCCAATGATGCATCCATGTCACTACCAACAACTCCCATTGAACCATGGTACATGCTACACATGGTATCATGACAACCATCCTCTCCATAAAGATCATCTAGGTGTACACACACTCAACTGCAATATCAGTAACATACAAGTAAAAACCAAGATCTCCAAACCAAGAAGAAACATACAACCACTAACAAACCATCATAAACATATCCATCACTACCAATCCATCAATGTCAAAACCTCCCACTAAAAGTATAACCAATGAATGTAACAAGCTATCATGGCATTGTGATAATAATCTCCTAATGAAGATCAACCAAAGGTTCCCTCACACAATCAAATAACTCAAATGCAACACAAGCTCCTTAATAAATAAAGCAGAGTAAACCATGATCCTCATACCAAAAAGATACATTGTCACAATCTGAATCAAGAATCAATCCAACACCACCAACAATGCACCTGCATAAACCATCATGACATGCCAAAGTCTCTAAAGCAAAAGAAACATCCATGACACAATGGTCACCACCAAATGTACCAACAACTCAACCCAATTGTGTCCATATATCTGCATAACATAGTCAACTATGTAGGTCTCATATCATGATTGTACTCGATAATGCCATCTCACCTCCTCAATATGACAACAAAATCATAAAACCAAGTGACTAAACCAAGCCACCAAAATTGAAAGTGCATCAACACTGAAATATCTATGGGCATAGACAATCCATGTTTAATTCATAGGTGCAACAAGTAAGTATAGACCACCTACAATGCTACACAACTTGTAGATACAATAATGAAGCATACAAATCTAACCAAATATTGATCATAATGTCAAATGAGAATAATCAGAGATATACAATTGAGCATACAATGAATCCAACATCAAATCTCCTAGATCCGATAATCCATAAACTCATAGTATCACCATAATCAAAGAAACCCATAAACAGCTCAAGATAGAATATCAACAAATAAATCATGTCAAAATAACTGCAAACCTAATCCACTGTGTAGTGCTCTAAACAATCTTTCCATCGACTATTTGAAGCCCAAAATCTGACTCTCTATGCACACAATATGCCCTCTCGAAGCTCAAATAAAAAACCTAACTTCCAACAAAAAAAACACTATTAAAATTGTAAAATCTAATTAAATCTTCAACACCATAGTATAGAGCTCTAAGTTACCTTTCCAACGATTCCAAGAAGAGAAAAAATAGAGCACCTGGATGAAAGTTATGCCCTCTGAAGAAAAGTTGGTCAATTAGGGTATACAAGACAAAAAAAAATGCCCCCCTAGTGGTGGGGCGGGTGGTGGCAAAGCCACCTAGGTGGTGCCACCCTTTATGCACTTTAGACCTGAAATTTTTATTAAATTCAATTAAATTTTTCATATTAAAAACATTGGGGATTGACATATTAAATAAATTCGTGGCATTCTAATTTTAACGGTTGATTTAATATTAATATAGGTGGATTAAATATAAAAAGCAGTATTTAAAAATTAAAATTTAAAGTTTTGATTTTATTTAAAAGCCCGACGGCCTTTACCATCTGGCCCTATCAGATCGGCGGCTGGCAGTTGCAAATAGGGACTGACACCCCTATCGACGGTGTCAGTACCGCAAGGGCGTATGGGGGGCAGTCTCTAAACACCCCCCACCCCTTTAAAAATATATTATTAGGTTTTAAAAGTTTTTCATTCAACTTTTCAATGCCGAAATTTTTAATATATATATTTTTTATTTTTATTTATGAATTTTTAAATTTTGGCATTTTATTTTGTAGGACATATTTTTTTCGATGGGAAATTTTTAAAATTTTTTTGGATAAAATAATATCGAGTGTACAATCCGAAAGTGGGGATTTTACAAAAAAACAATGCATTTTTTTTCAACTTCTCCAAAATAGGTCGGGTTATATATCAAAATTTGTCTCTCGGCCAACCTGAATTCAACCATGAGGTCCATTTTGTCTGAGGAGGTCATTTGTAAAATTTCCCCCACAAAACCCCCATTTGAATGCACAACCAAGAAACCCTTTTTAGCCAAAATATTTTCACACCCCAAATTTGCAAACAACCCATCATAACAACAAACCCAAAACCCTTAGATCTGCAATAAACAACCTACAAAACCCTCATATCTTGCCATGTATTTCATTCTCTAATGCATTGCATAGATTCAAACTAGTTCAAGTAATATTTTCTCAACCTAGGGTTATAACAAAAAATCTCCAACCATAAAAGCTCTAATACCACTTGTAAGGAAACTTGCAACCATTGTATGACAATTTCCACATAACCCAAAAGAGATAATAATTAAAATAAGTGATCATAATCCACATGCAAGAGAATAGAAAACATACCCATCAAAGATGACACAAGATATACCCTGAGAAAACCCTCAAGAGGGAAAAACCCAGTCTCTAAAAGCATCCATACTCCATCATATTAATCAACAATAAGCAAATACAAGAGTTGCAATGAAAACCTTCAAAGCATCAAGTCCTCCAATGCATTTCCATGTGTCCAAGCATGAATCCACACATCCCATGCCATACTTCATAAATTCAATCCACAAGAAGACTCAATAATGATAGTCAAACCACTCAGCCCCCAACCCAAACCACTACACATGTGTTTGTTTTTATAGACACAAGATCACACAAAATACAACTAGTGGTAAGGTAAAACCATGTACCAAAAAACCATGTGAATACAAAACCACTAACCCCTCATTTCATATTGGGTACTAAGACATCACATTATTTAATAATTCCCCAATATTAAATTATTATCACATGTCTCCCACACAAATAATAATAATACAATGTTACAATACAACATCAAAAGGACCCCAAATAATTACCTAGTGTGATTAACCACACCACCAAGGTGCATCACAACTAAATAATTATTTAATTACAAAATTATGATAAATCAATTTATGCAATGGTGTACAACACCATATCTCAACACTCAATTTGTTTTTTGTTGTTTTTGATTTCCCCCATTAAATTTTTTTGAGTACCAACAGGGTATTGAGGAATTGTTGGAGTATTTTGTTGTTGTGGTTGGTCAGGATTTTGTTCATGTGCTTGTTCATGAGTAGGATCAGGATTTTGAAGAGGATTTTCAAGTTGATGATCAACTCCTATAAATTAAAGAAATGAAAATAAAAAACAATCTAGATTTACCTATTTAACAACAAATTCACAAAAAAAAACAATGCTTACTTATTCAACCTCCTCGTTGACATGGCGGAATCTTGGTGACAAAATTGCAAAGATTTAATGAATAAATTGCAAGTTTTGATGCTTCCAAAATGTAAGTGCACAATGACAGGGTTTCTTGGCAATGGGCAAGAAAAATTGACAATGAAAATGAAATGAATTGGATTTGATTTTTTTTTGTTATAATAGGCTATAGCACGCTCATGTTATAATGTGAGTGTGTTATAGGCTCGATGTGATCAAGCATTAGGCTCAGTCACACCAAGCAATAATGTGAGCATGCTATAATGTGCTCACATTATAATGTACTCACGTTATGGCCTTTCAAAATTTAAAAAAAAAATTGGCCTCTTTTTGGCCCCCCAACTTTTCGTACCCGCTTGATAGGATATTTAAATGCCTTGATTATGCCATGATCTCAGCTCAAACCTTTTTCTCTTTTACTAGCTCTTCCCCACTTTCGATTAAGCCATTAGTAGATGTGACATTGTCAAACCACTTTCCTATTTTATTTTGCACTGAATGGCAAGTAAGGAAACCCCACGCCAGTAGGACCCAATTTTTTCTGAATACCTCTTTGCTTAGTCACCAGCCCATGCTAGCCCACATCAACATTATCTGGAATCTTGAATGCAAAATTCCCCACTCAACTGGCTGGATCAAGTGGTGGAATGATTCCATCACCCATACTGTATTGTTTCTTCAAATTTATTGGCAACAACTGGCTATTTTCCGTGGACGGTTTTATGAAGCGACAACATTTGACCTTCGTAATGCCACTGAGGCTTTGGTGGCTAACCCCTTCTCCCCTTCTCTGCAAGTTAGGGTTGCGGAGTTAATACATCAAAAGAAAGTTGTTGATAATTATGTGGTCAATGAGGCATAAATTAAGACCAAATTACACTGGCTCAATATTGGGGATCATGCTTGAAAGAATATTTCTAGCTCATTTGAGCCAGACATTTGTTACACGGCATCAAGCAAATCAAAGATGGTAATAATGTGCTTTCAAAACTACCTGATATTCTCTAGGAATTTGTTAAGCACTATGAAATAGTTTTCACAGCCCAAGATTATACTCCAAAGCAGAATAATACACTCTAGGACTTGCTATTGTGCCAAATAGGATTTCCTCAGCCCATAAAGCTTTTTGTGAGAAATGTCTCACAATTGAAGACCTCAAAGAATTTTTCTGCATAATGGTTGATGACAAAGCTCTAGGAATTGATGATTTCCTGTGTTAGTTTTACAAAACTCTTTGGGACTATGTGGGAAAGGATCTACATAAATTTTACCTTGGAGCTTTTCATTCTAATTCCCTAGGTAATATTATCGACAAAGGAAATATTAAATTTATACCTAAAATTGGTGATCCTAAGGATATCTGTAACTGGTGAACCATTACACTCAAATTTTCCTACAAAATAATTTCCAAAGCCATTGCTTTAAAAATCCACCATATTTTTCCTCAGATTGTGCACCCTAAACAGACTAGTTTTATTAAATCCAAGTTCATCTTGGACAACATAATTTCTATCTAGGAAGACATGGAGTGGACGAGAATCTCTAATCAAAAAATATTTTTTCTGCAAATTGAATTTGCCAAGATATTATGACCACATAAAATGGCCCTTCATTTAGCTATGTTTTCTATGTTGGGATTTGGCCCAAATTTCATTTAGTCTGTGAAAATATTATTCTCTGAAGCTTTAGCTTGCATCACCATTAATGGCCACCAATACCAATCCTTTGCTCTGTTTCGCTCCATTCATTAAGGCTACCCACTTGCCCCCTTGCTTTATGTGTTGGTTGTTGAGGGGTTTGGATATGTTCTTGCTCATTCTATTGGGCTTGTTCAAGGTATATCCTTGCCTAAGTCACCAACTCAGCTAGTCAATGGCCACTTTTTCGATAATTCCTTCCTTACCTTGCTAGAAGAATAAAATAATGTCAAAGTTTCTCTTGGTTGTCTAGAGACCCTTTGCTTGGCCTCTAGTTTTTCCATTAAGTGGCACAAAACCTTGTGTTACAAACAATTTTTTCTTCCCAATCCTCTTTGGATTCAACAATATGGATGGAAGTGGATTTCTCCTGGTGAAATCTTTGATTTCTTGGCATCTCTTTCACCTTTTAGGCATCTTCTGCTGATCTTTGGCAAGCGGTTCTATCTTAGATAAAGTAGAAATTAACTTTCTAGGTTACCAAGCCACTCTCTAGCTAGAAATTTTTAGGTTTGTTCTAAATTTTAGTAGCGACTCATGTGTATTACTACTCATGCTAGGCCCCTTCCAAGGCCTCTTATGCAAAGCTAGAAAAATTGCTCAAATATTTTCTTTGGGCCTCTTCTAAGACTCATAGAGGCTTTCACCACATTGCTTGGGAGTTTTACTACCTCCCTAGAGATTTTAGTGGGCTTTGCATTCTCTCCACTCAGCAAAAAGGGACTACTCTTTGTGTCAAGTGGATTATTAGAGCTCTTATTGTTAATGAGGCCTAGAAAATTCTCCTCAGGTATTGTATTGAAGTGGGTTATCCCATTCATAAACCTTATTAGAAGGGAATTGGGTTTACAATATTTCTTGTAATGAGGGAGCCTTCATATTTTGGGTACCTTTATTGCCAAAAGAATTTGGTGTGCTTGGGAGGCAATCAAGCCCTAGCTCTATTGGATTGGAACTGGATTTCGTGATGAAATCTCGTTCAATCAAAAAAATATTTGGTGGTCTCCTCTTTTTACTAGTGTAGGTTAGTTGTTGGCCAAGCTTCCTTGGCTTAAGGCCCTTAGATTCCATAAGAAGGGTATCCATACCCTTCAAGATCTATTTCATAGACTCGCCATGATTATTTTGTCATGGGATGATTTTAGTGCCTAAATTGGTTTTCAAAACCATGATTGTGAAACCTACAATGGCCTGATGAGTGTCATTCTGACTGATATGCTTCATAAAGTGGGTATCCATTCCACCAATCCTTGGTGGAAAGACTAGAAATGGTATCCAAACACCCCGTTCAAAAATTACAAGCCTCAACTTGGTTATCAATGGCTTTTGCCTCATTTTCCAATGATCGACAACCTGAACTAGAGGTGGCACCTCCAGTCCTCGATGTCTGTCTGTCACAATATATTTTATGCTATGTGGTCTACAAGTGTTAAGACAAAGCTCACCCATTTTTCTTGGTGTATTCTTTTCCAAGGCTTACTAGTGGGGCCTCGGCTTTCTCACTTGTGGGTCTAGGACCCTTGTTTCCCTTTTTGTGAGTAGGATGAATTGTTTAATCATCTCTTATGGTTCTATACCAAATTTCAATAGCTATGGAATTTGATTCATGATTTCTTTTGGCCATTTTGGTTGGAGACCTTCTCCTAGCATATGGTTATGTTGGGGACTCTCGCAAGCTCCCTATTAAGTATACTCAGATTTGACACACTTTTAGGGTGGAAATCCTCTTAAGTATTTGGAAAGATAGAAGTGCCTGCATATTTTCTCATAGCCAAATTGATAAAGTTATCTCTTTATATTCTACAGCTATTATTTTCTCTAATGTTCTTTTGCATATTCAAGTGCAAGAAAACAAAGTTGCTCTTGAGGTCTTTCACCTTCAGGAGCTTTTAGACCATTGAAGCAATGCCACTTGCATTGTGGCTCATGTGCCTCCTTCTCCCACTTCCTCTTAGGTTTGGTCTCTTTTACAGGATCGACAACAAAGTGGCTCTGCCAGGGATTTTTTCCCTTGTTCTTAGGCTCCTCCTTGTTGCAGCTCTTGCCCTCGCAAGTAGTCACCCTCTCCTCCTCTAAAGGTTGACCTAGGGTGGCCTTCCCGAGGAGTGGTGGGGGTGGAAATGGAGCTTCTATTTGGCCTTCTGGTGATGCTATTGGAGGTGGTTTTGGATGGCCCACTAATAATTCTAAGTGGCTCCCACATTTGAACTTGGCAATTTCACCTTGTTGTGAAGATAAAGATAAATAAATTGAGAAAGATGGTGATGGTTGGGCTCCTCCTGATGTCACTCTAGACCCTAATATTGTATGGGGAAAATTAGATGATAAGGACCCGCCACCCTCTGTTGGAACTATTATGGTTGCTTAATGGGATTTTTTATGTGTTGTTGTTGTAATGTTTTCTAATTTCTAGGCATGGCCCAAGACTCTTTGATTTTTTGGGATCTACCCATGTTACTCTAGGGGTGTGCCCTCTTACCACCCACCTTTTTTTTTGTGAATATGTGTATATTTATCTTTTATTAATATAGATATAGATGGATATTCATAAAAAAATCAAAAGCTATTGGAAAAAGTAAAAAATAAAGATAAAAAATAAAGTCAAATTATAAGTTGATCTCCTGTCATGCCCCTTCATCCAAAATAATGCGCATATATCAAAGCAATATATCAATAAATGACCTTATTGATCCTAATTCTTCATCCTCGTTATCTTCACACAATCCATTCACTTCACCTCATCCACCCATATTTATACATCCATCATATCACTCTACCCTCCATGGTGATGTATCTCAATTAACCTTTGATGGTAACCCCTTGACATGCTTTAATCTAAAGGTTTCCCAAGCTCCTTTACATGTGATGCATGATGACCTTCATAGTATGCACACTAGTGATCATATCTTAACTCCCTCCATTCATAGAATAAAGCATCATCCATCATCACTAGAATACCATCCACATCCATCCATACAACATCATCATCCATCTACCAAAGCATATCCACCTTGATCGCAACATCATCAAGTTTCATTTGTGCAAAAAATACAAAAAAATATAAAAAAATTCAAAAAATATAAAAAAAAATCAAAAAATCTAAAAATCAAAATAAAAAGTCAAAAAATCTAAAAAATATTAAAGAGAAATAATCCGTCTAATGGTGAAAACCACTTTGATGGTGCCTTGGATAAATACCATGGTGAAAACCTAGAAATACTTGCCATGTGTTGTAGTCTTTTATCCACCTATCTTTCTATTTCATAATAAACTATCGCTCATCCATACATAATAAACCTATCATGGTTTGCCTTGTTCTTTTATTAGCTCCATCCTATCATCATATTATTGCCCATCTACCTACCCTTTCCCATTCTTTCCCTTGTGCTAGATGCAAAAGTTACATATACATTATGCTAAGGATTAAATCTTGTATATCCTTAGTTTCCAACACATTGGCCTTCAAGTCTCATGAATTTGGAGTCCATCATATTCTCATCCCCATCAAACATCAACCCATCAACCCATCCTAATACCCTATCATATCCATCCCATTTCAAAAATAATAAAAAATCATCATTCCAAATCCCATCCATAATCCAAAAACAAAAAAATATAATCTTGAGCTCCTCAGACTTGACATTCAATAAATCCAGAAATTGCATCCAAAAAATTGATCCTTAATCAAAATCATATCATAATCCTTTTCGTCAAACACTAATCATTCATCATATCTTTCTTTTCTATCAATAAATCATCATCATCCTTATACAAGCCCTACTTAAGTGATTATCCAAGCATTTATTTGGTGATTATCCAAGCCTAATGTAAGAAAAACAAT
Organism: Sequoiadendron giganteum; assembly: GCA_007115665.2. Classification (NCBI taxonomy): domain Eukaryota; kingdom Viridiplantae; phylum Streptophyta; class Pinopsida; order Cupressales; family Cupressaceae; genus Sequoiadendron; species Sequoiadendron giganteum. The sequence goes on along the minus strand of CM021105.1, from coordinate 350,986,579 downwards.
CATCATCATCTTATCTTAGCTTTGGCAAGAGTTATGTTGGCTACATGAATTTTTTGTAGCGAGTCCTTGTGTTTATTTATCTTTTGATATTTGATCTTGTCTTTTGAACCATGACTACACCTACTTATGACCACCTAGATCTATTTATATCTTGGTGTGTCACAACTAGTGTATAATTGGGCATTATATTTGTCTTTTATGTCATGATTGTCATTGTTTAAGTGTCAAGTTTGTGCAAAGGTTACCTTGTCACCATGGTTCTTCATACCTTGGTGCATAATTTCCTTTTTTATATCAAATCTTAGGATTTTCTCAATACATATTGGCATAACCTATCAATCATAATCAAGTTACCCTTCCTTTTCATCCTCTTCCATTCAAATTATTTTTCCTTTTCATCCCCCTCATCCCATTTCTATCTTCCATTTCATCTTCTCATTGATCCTTATCCCCCATCATTACCTTCCATTTTGAGAGCACAATCATGTTCTCCTAACCCTTATGTTCTCTCGAGGGGGCATCCCATCACCTAATCCTAATATTTCCTTCTTCATCCTTTTCCTATCCACCCATTGAATGGGGCATCATATCTTTCACCCTTATCCTCTCTCATCCACTATATTTTAATTTTTTTTGATACAATGTCACTTCACGATGTCATACCAAAGAGGGGAAAAATATAGACACCTAAAATTTGACCTTACCCAATCACACCTAATTTTAAGCTATCCTTAGCCCATTAATTAAATAAATATCTAATATTTATTTAATTATTTCCATCCTTTCTCATCTTTATCCTTTAATTAAATAAATATTTATCATTTATTTAATTGTTTTCCCTTCACATGATCCCATTAATTAAATAAATATTTTTATTTAATTAATTAATTTCCATTTCTTTTCTATCATTGTCCATCTAATCTTAGCCCTCCATCTTGTTCACATGGATCATAATCTAAATTTTTCATCATGTGGCAAGTTACCCCTTCACATTTCTAACTAATACCTTTCCTAGATTCATTGAACTTAGACACCTCCCAAAAGTCAAACTAAATTTTTATCTTATCTATTCATCTCATTTAACCTCTTAATCCTAACCATTCCCATAAGGATTTTTTTCCTTATCCCAATCCTAAACATAAATCCTATCCCTCATTTGCAACGTGTTACATGACTACATATTTGATCCTAGCCCTAATCCTCCTTCAATCTTAGCCCTTCATCATCAATCATTCTTAGCCATTGATTTTTCCTCTTAAAAACTCTATATCTAGAGGCTATCATCCCTCATCAACCATGAATCTAGAAGCTATCATACCTACATACTATCATTTTAATCTCTTATCTTACAATCATATCAAGGTTATGCTAGAGAATTGAGAAATCCACATAATATCATATCAAAGAGAAAATCAAATGAAATAAGTGTGCACTCCATTTCTACTCATCAAGAAGAGAAGAGAAGATTCTAGGTGAAGGTTGTGCTTTTTATTGTTTTATCTTCCTCCTTATTTACCTTAAATATTTTCCCCCTCTGTAAAAATTATATTTCTTGTAAATATTTTTTAAAGGTAAAGTTTATTCAATATTTTAGATGCGTTTTTAACAAAAATAATTATTAATTATAAAATTAACAAGTATTGTTAAATTTAAATTAATAATTATTTTTAAAAAAGATTGAAAATATTTATAGGGTTTTATAATGCCTCGCATTCATAAGTATTGAATCTTACTATGTGTATGTGTATGAGGGAAGTGCGTCCCCCTCTCTTTATATTTTTGATGAAATAGATGTTTAAATTAAAAAAAATTAAAAAAAATACTATATTAATTTTATAAGATATTTAAAGTAATGATTCCAAAAATTTGTCTATTTCCATTGAATACAAGACTTGATAATGTTATGCAACCTTAGCCTAATTAAATTAAAGGATATCACTAAAAATCCTTAATTAGAACCAACTATTTTTTCTTGGATTGAGAGCAAAGGACCATTCAAGCTACCCTTTCTTGTTCCTAGAATATTCTTAACTTAAATAAACTACCCAATATTCTTAACTTAAATAAACTACCCCAACTCATAAATCATTATCCTTACATGGAGAAGAAGAACCTCCATCTCTTATCAATGACAACACAAGTGAGTGGAGATGTCACTTCACATCATGTTGTTAAGAAACTATGTATATCTTTATCTTATGTACCATTTTTTAAGAGGATATGAACTAAATTTATAGGAATTTAGTTGAATCCTACTTTTAGAATATTTAACGCACTAAGTACTTGGTACAAAATCTAAAACTAATACATTAGATTCATTATTTTTTAGTCCCTATCTTATAGGCGGAGACTAATGTAATCGGTGGGTATTTTTTTGAATTAATGTTTTTTCAGGAATGGGGCAAAACCATTTAACCTATGGTGCTATTGAATTTTTCTATTAAAGTGTTGTTTCTATTATTTTCTCTAAATTCTTGATTGGCTGCTGCATTTTTGTCAAGGATTTCATGATTTTTTTATTAAAATTTGAGAATAATATTCTTCCATCAAATGAGCAATGAGTAGGGAAAATATTTCATACATTGTCTAAAGTTTTTTCCTCCCAATTTTTTTGAAGCATCTTTAGTAGAGTAAATGGTGCAATGTTTTCACCTCAATAAAATGGAATTAGTGCTATCTCGGTAATCAAGGGAAAAATATAGACCTATGCCAAGGTTTAGTTTCTCTAAATTCTTCATTGTTTAAAAACTAACGATTTATTTGGCTTGCCATTGGACATTGGGTATTTTCTTGGGGTTTCAATTTCCTGGAAAATCTTTTAAAAAACTATTGAATAGGAAAGAGGGCGAAGAATATATGAACAAGATTTTACAAAGTTATTTGTTGTTGATTGTGTGTAGGCACATGGTTTTCCTGATGGAAGACGTGGTGAGTATTCATTAAAACAGGTGTGGGCATAAATCAATTTCTTCCTTCACCTCAGAAAAACTTATGCTGTGGAATAGAATTGGCATTTTTTTTGTAGGTTGCAGATGAATTGATAAAGAGACCATTAAGATTTTGAATGGTGAGTGCTTGTAATTTACAAACTAAAGTCTAAGCAAACATCTTAGCAGTTGCATGCTAGATTGTTGTAAATGGAATATCTAATCTATTTCTTTGCAGGTTCATAGAAGGTGACTTCAATACATATGTTGAATAGATCAAAAAGCCACTCATTTGGGGTGGAGAACCTAAAATACTTATGGATTCACATGTTCTCCAGTAAGTCACATCATATTCATAAAGATATTTAATAGCTTGGTAGAGTTACATTTTATATTGATGGATATTTTCCATTTTGCCTATTGCATATACCATTCACCATGTCTTGATTGGACTTTTTTTTGTGTAAGTAGATGTGACTAAAATTCAATTTGATATTATCGCTAAAATAGAAAAATTTGGAAGCATAGATAGTGCATGTGAACTGTTTAACGTCACAATCACAAGAAGCAAGTATGTTATCTGAATATTTTCATCTATAATGTTTATCAGAATTCAACTCATATCCACATTTGTAGGATGATCCAATTTTGACTATGTGAGAATGAATTTGTTTACCCAAATCAAGGTCTAATATGGTTGCACATGCTTGTAAAATACTCGCAATGGTGAACAGATATGATTTCATGCCTGCTTGTTGTATTTGATGGAAGACTTCTAAAGCTTCCTCTCCTAGATCACTCTGATCATATGATTTTATCATTATTAAGCACTTGTTTTAGGATTTTTAGCCATAGCAGCAAGGTAATGAACTATTTGATAAAATTCCTCGATAAACATGTATGAAAAATGTGGTAGCATAAACAAGGCAGTGAACTGTTTGAAAAAAATCCTCAAATAAATGTGATCTCATGGTGATGGAATTCTCCTTTCTTATAGTTTCTACTGCATATTGTGTAGTCATGGAATTCTATCAAACACTTCACTACCTTGTCTACATGTCCACTTTTTGCATAGTGTCTATTAGGGCATTCCCAACTATAATATCTAACAAAAAACCCCTTCTATTATGCTTTCATTGATATCCATACCCTATTCCAAACTGCTCACTTCAGTATAGGTAAGGAGGATGTTGGAAAATGTTATGGAATCTAGATTAATACCTGGAAACTACTATGCTCTACTCATAAGTGAAAGAAAATAAAAAATTCTTATCATTTGCGTGAGATTTGATCATTTTTTTAAGCACATTTTGCAATAATTTACATTTCCTATAAGAATTTGTAGAAGTCATTCTTTGGTGGGAGATTCATAGGATTAAATCCATGATAAAGATCAACCATGGTTAAATCTCGGTAGCTCCTTAAATTTATTCATGTTGACCAAGGAAGGTAAATGCAGTCTTTCAGGATTAGAAAATAAGTGGAGATATGGAATTTACATAAGTTATGTTTGGTGCTTTCTTAGGATCCCATGGTGAATCCAGCTTATGGGTGATCCCACAATAGTGGTTTACACTTTTTGTGACATCCTGATTTTTGTTGAAATCACATATTTTTAGAAAATGTAATGATTTAAGCCTTGAAAAGTTCCATTTAAAGGATTCCAATTGAAGAGGTTTTGATCAAACCCCCTTGGATAGAACCCCTCTAGTTTTAAACCATACCTATAATGGAGTCTCCTTTACACCTATCAAAATGCTGATAAAAAACCACTTCTGATTTACCTTTTGGGGGATCAAATGAATTTATTTAAAAATTATTTTTTGTAAGTATGTATTCATTATTATAAGCTTCCCAAAAAGTATAATTTTAAATTTATATTTAATTTGATTATTGTATTTATTTTTTATTTTTTGTGAATGTAGGTTTTTCACTCAAAATAAAGCTCTTTGTTCTACATATGCAAAAAATAGTAGATTATCGAAAAAAAAATTGAAAAATATGTTTGGGCTAGGTATTGATGTCTTTGATCTAGTAAAAAAAGTAAATTGAATTTTGATACATACAAATAAAATTATGTTGTTTATGGTCTACCTATGTCTAAATTGTAATTGGTTTGACTTCAAAACTTGATTAAGAAAAAAATACTCAATAAAACACTATGAAACCAAATGAACTTGCTATATTTCGTAGTTACAAAGCTAAATTTGAAAAAAATAGAATTTTATCCTTCATAGAAATTTTTTTATGTTGTTTACAGTGAGAATCACTCATTAAAAATGGTGTTTACTAATAAAAACTAGTTTTCGAGGGAGATGGAAAAAGAAATGAAATCTGATTCAAATCTTTTTAAAAATATATATATTTAGAATCTACAAAAAAAATGTCACAAATCAGTAGTTTTCATCATCTTCAAATTCATCATGGTTTAGCAGCTATAGGTGCCCAAAAGTGAAGATTTAGTTAAAAAAAATCAGTTCAATGTCCAATTTGGCCAAAAATTGTAAACCAGTATTTTGGGATCACCCTTATGTTGTGTGTCACTATGGCAATAGCTAGTCATCTAAAAATCTTTTTGTTACTTTCTTTTTAAGAGTTTTGAATTATTTTTTTATTGTTTCCAAAGAAAGAAAGATCAACCATGGCAAGAAATTCTTGCATCGTCTAATTCACTTGAAGGAATAGAGGTTGTACATCCCTGATGAATTATATCTGCATTTTCAAATCCAATTAGGCATTTTTTTTGGAGAGTTTCAAGGCAGTCAAATACCCTATTATCCAATCCATCCAAAACCTTCTCTACCAGATCATTGTCTTCTCCAACTAAGAAATGGGAAATGTCTAAAAAGGACTCTTTCACTTTACTATTCAGAGACTGATAGCTAACATTCACTACCTTCTCTAATTTGGGTTTTAGTTTTGAAGACAACAAAAATATTTTTAAGGATTTTCTTCAACATTTGTGCCTTCAACTATGAAAGGCAAGTTGTTTTCTCTACCCATTTTCCATTATTTTTTTTCTTTCAGTGTCATCCTCTCATTATCCCTAAAATTGGAGAATACTAGTAAACATTCTCTCTTTATCCACTAGCTAGGACAAATTGATAATAAAAATATTTTATTTCACCTTTTTCAGTAATGGAGGTTGTCATAACAGCTACAGTAAAACATATTTTGCAAGTTCTTTTTCATCTAATCCCAAGAAGGCATCCCTTCTTGTTGAAGCCCAAGGATCTTCTCTTCCATAATGTGAAATAAGATCCGGTGCTAAACTTGATGACCACATGGTTGTACCCTCCCAGTCAATTTGAAATTGTCGGTTCTTGAGGTTTCACATGCAAACAAATGCTTGCTTACCCAAATCATTTTTTGGGGCAAGTTAGGGAATTGTTTTTGGTCTATGGAGGTTGACACTGTAGTAGATGTCGCTCCATTTATGGGACTATAAGAACAATGGTGCTTCCTCCTAGGCTCCTCAGTTCTACCTATCTATTTTCTTGACTGTAAGGACATGGAGATGGGGAAGATGGTCTCTGTATTGATAATTTTGGCCTTTCCAATGGTTATGGGCTTCAAAGTAGCAAGTAATGATAATCTCTAATTATTTTATCAAAATTATTGATTGAAAAGAATGAATGGATATGTTTGTGTGTATTGTAATAGAGGAATTTTGATTCTCTCAAGAATAGAGGCCTTTACATTATGGTTGTTGGATAGGACAATTGAGAGGGGGGGTGAATCAGTTGTCACAAAAAAAAACCTTCAATTCAATTACTGGAACTAATACATAAACTGTTTAAGTGGTTAATCATCAAATGCTAATGCAAAAACACAATAACATTGGATTTACGTGGATAACCCAATGAGGGAAAAACCACGGTGAGGATTAACTCACACTATAGAGAATATCAAAACTGATTACAAAAAGGCTCACTACTTGAGATAAGGCTTGCTACCTGAGATAAGGCTCACTGCCTACAATAAGGATTCACTATCCAATAGGGCTACAACCTAGAGGGCTCATTGCCATAGATATACAAAAAATGGCTAACCGCCAAGATAGAATAGTTAAGGCTTACAACCAAAAGTGTGAACTAGTAGATTACACCTTACTTGTGTAGAGTTCAGTTCTAGATGAAGCTCAGAATAATAAGTGATGTATTTTAGTAATTTCTCAATAGTTTTGTTTTGATCATACACTTTATTGTCTTTGCTTGTTTCACTTACTCTATTTTACTATACTCTCTCTTTCTCTTTCTTAATATCGCGCTCCTTTTTTGTCTTTATATCTATCTCACTTTTCTTTTCGAAGAGTCTCTATCTGCTTCTTCTATATTGTTTTCGGGGATTATCATATGTATATGTGTGTTTGTGTATAATTTTAATGCATTTCTTGTGTTGGCCAAAACACCCATAAGACATAATTAGTCCACATAAAATATTGCACATGTTGAGTTGGCCAAGATCTTTGAATATTTGAATCATAGCTTGTCTTCATGGTAGAGACTGAACCTGAAAACCAACACACTAGACCAACTATAATGGTCACCTTCAATAGGAAATAACTTCTCATAAACAAATCATACATTCAATACTGTGTTGACATCAATGACAACCATTTGATGCAAGCTTCAACTTCTAACAATCTCCCCCTTTGTCATTAATGGCAACACAAGATGTGAAAAGCCAACAACAACAACCTTTGTAATTCTTTTGATGAGATGAAATGATTTTCATTCTTTTTCACATGCTTCCTCTCCCCCTTTGACATCAATGACAAAAAAATATCTATCTCCCCCTTACATCAAGAATTTTACAAAAACAGTCTTCAAAAAGGGTATCAAAAATGGTTCTTTACCTCAATCCTTCTCCCTTAAAATATCTCCTTGTATTTTTCTTTTAGTTCTAGAAGACATGTCTTCCAAGAAACCACTGCCAACCTGATGTTTAAAAAAATATTTTTGTTCTTCGCTATTGAATCATTTTTTCTAGAAGAGTATCCAGAAGCAATATTTTGTGCATTATTCTCAACTTCCACCAAGAGACCAAAAAACTATTCCAATCTCAACTCAATTATTTCTTTAACTTTCCAAAAGATCTTCAAAATATCATCCCTTTGTACCATAATGATTGCAAGTTCAAATTTTAAGTAATTAATCCTTATCTTTTGTGCTCCATCCTTGTCATTAAGGATATCATATGATTTTCCAATAGAATTCAGTTCAAGCTCAATAGCATCAATTTTTGCTTTGAAGTTTCCAATAGAAGTAGGCCATTAGAGACAATACCTATACACACTGTTTACACTCTTGATGCAATTTTTCAATTCATTTATGCTCTCATTCAATTTCTTTTGTTAATTTTGGCATCTTTATTCCATGGCTAATTGAATTTCATTTTTTTATGTTGTTTCACTAGGTGACTATGCCTTTAGTCTTTCTTCAATTTTCTCAATCAATACTTTCGGTAAAAAAACTATGACATCACTTAGGTCAATGTTATTATGAATTATGTAAGTAGCCAAGGCATCTATAATCTCATCCTGTTCATATGATGGTCATAACAAGCATTCAACTCCAACCTTCTTCAGTCCATCAAATTGCTCAAGAATATTCAACACTTTTTCCTTAATAAAGTCTTCTTCATCATTAGTTGATGCCAAATCAATTGCTTCTATAATATTTTCTTCTTTTTCTTCTTCCTTTTCCTTTGACCTCAACTTCTTTATTTTTGGAGGAGAACTTGAGATAATTCTTCTTGCTTTCCTCTTTTTGGAGGAGAATCCTTTTCTTTTTCTACTAGATATTCTAGATAGAACCTGCTTCCCAACTGGTATAACTGACTTCCACACAACATTCTCTTTCAATGGTAATGATTTCAGAAAATACATCATCAAACATATAGCCAGAGATCCAAAATGAAAAGGATAATTGGCATTCTTTCT
>CM021105.1:350922752-350977608 GCA_007115665.2 Sequoiadendron giganteum | reverse complement strand
AGATCAATAGCGATTCCTTCTTGGGACACTACATGTCCCAACAATTTGCCTTGCAGTACTCCAATGACACATTTTTTTGGGTTCAAGGATACCCTGAACTCTTGGCATTTTTTGAAAACCTCTTCTAGATTATCAAAATGGTCATCTTTGGACTTGGAAAATACAATCAAATCATCTAGATAGATGAGGATAATCTTGTTGATCAGTCCATTGAAGGCTATGTCCATTGCTCGCTAGAAGGTGCCTCTTGCATTTGAGAGGCCGAAAGGCATCTTAGCATATGCGAACATTCCCCACGTGGTGGTGAACGTGGTCTTGTGTTGATCTTCTTCTTTAACTTGAACTTGATTGTAGCTCAAGAAGGCATCCAATAGAGAAAACATCTCTGAACCAGACATAGTCTACAAGATTGATTCCATGGGAGGCAGTGGATAATGATCTTTTAGTGATGCCCTATTTAGATAATGGAAGTCAACACAAAGAAGAATGTCTCCATTTTTCTTTCAAACCAAAATGAGGTTAGATACCCACGTATTGTGCTTGATTGGAAAGACAATCTTTGATTGGATCGGCTTCCCTAGCTCTTGTGCCATTAGCACTTCAATATTTGGATTGACGAGCCTCTATTTTTGTCAAACCGGTTTAGCACCTTTCGTTAGTTCGATGGTGTGTTGGATGATGTCAGGATCATATCCCCTGAGATCATCATAAGATGAGGCCATAACCCCTTTGTATTTTTCACAAAAAGTGTATAAGCCTATCTTTATCATGTTGCAGAACTTCTTTCTTGACCTTTAGTCTTCTTCTATCTCTGACCTCTAGGTCAGTGTAGTCTACTTGGTTTGCTACAAATTTTCTCCTATCATTCCTTCCATCATCACAGTCAAATAGATTTTTGAGAGTTACCATCCCTTTCAAAATTTTGTTTGACTTTAACTGGATGATCTGCCTTCATATGCTTCTTCAATTTTTGGCTCAAACTGATCGAGGAACTCTCTCGACTGTTGAATGAATGAGGCGATGTGTTCATCACGTTCGAATACTTACCAAATTTGATCATTATCAGGAATGGAAGGTTGGATGATCACTTGCACATAGTATACATTCTCAATCAAGTCAGAGATAGGATTAAATTGAGATCCTATCATTGCCATGTGATCCACATCTGAATTCTGCTCTCTTGGCACTATGAGGATGTTAAAAGCTTAAAAAAAATTGATGAGGTCGCATACCCTGTTCCTATAAGACCGCATACAGACATTTTTGCACCGAAAATGTTTCTGACTTGATTGACTATGAGTTCAAAATCTTCGAACACCATTATTTGTTTAATAGCCATGCACTCTGTGAGGCTTAGCCCTTGCACAGACCTTCATATTCAGCTTCATTGTTTGAGAAATCAAACTGGAAGTGGAATGATCTGAGAACCTTCTCATTAGATGGAGATGTTAAGCATATCTTGGTGCCAACACTGACTTTGCATCTAGCACTGCCAAAGTGCAATGTCCAGAGTTTTGAGGCTTGTTCGATCGCAGAGTCCTTCAATACCCTCGGGAATTCTTGATCTTCATCATAGATGACATGGGTGCCCAACCTGGTAGCATGATAATTGCTGAAAGGGTTGGCGCCTACATATTCACTCAAGAAGACTTCTTCTCGATCTGATTTGTCTTCGGTTTCCTTCTCATCTCCTAGTAGCCTGCTACCACTAGCTTCTTCCTTGGTGAAAGAAGTATGAGTGTCTTCGAAGTTGATCATGGCTTCATCAGCTACATGTTTTGTATGTAGAGGTTTTGATATTATCTTCATTTTAGCCATGTGCTTAGTCCTAAGAATTAGGTGGAACCAATCCAAAGAAAGGTATCCACCTATCTTTAAGGTGAATTCTTGGGATAGGTAGAGGTTGAACATGGAGGGACATCAATGATCACAGTATCTTGTGGCACCATGATGCTAGGATAGGAAAACAAATTCAAGGGGAGGTCTTTAATGAGGCCTACAATTTCAACCTTGTTCCCATCCAGCTGCATAACAGCTCTCTTTAAGGGCTCATAGCTAAACCCTAAGGCTTCAGCTATCTGCTTGGGCATGACTATGGTGCTGGTACTAGATTCAATCATGGAGTTGTGCAACAGTTTCTTCCCCATAATGAGATTCAAGAAAAAGGGTTTAGGTTTCAGTTTCTCCTCTTTGACCTCTGTCGAAGTCTCCATTGCAGTATTCGTAAGAACTTTGGTTGGAGGTGATGAGTCAGTAGCCCTTTCAGAAGCTTGTTCTATTGACTGCATAGTCATATTTTTCTGTAGGGCCTTCTGTAGTAATGACTTTTGTTCTGGAATGGCTAAGATATCCCAAAGGGATACATTAGCAGAGGATTTCTTCAATTGTTCCACCATATTGAAGGTAGCGGATATGGAGGCTTTTGTTTCTTGGACTTGGTGATGACAATCTCCTTGCGTAGCTGCGGCTATGGAGCGATTGTGGAAGGGCCAGGGAGTTGGTCCAGGACACTTCTGAGCTGTGGAGTGACTGGCTCGCTTGTGAATCTCCTTTTTGATTGAGTGTTGTAGTCAGATTGTACTTGTGGGGTCGTTGATGTGGATGCTTCATAAGTGAACATTTCTTCCTCTCCTTCCATCCATGAGAGGAGGGCATGGTCGGGAGCTATTTCATTTTCTTGTTCTAGGGACATTCCCTACATCTATGTGGTAAGAAGCGTATTCTCCATTTGGGGAGAGGCACATGTATATCCTCCCAAATTCAGTGACATGCATTGGTTGCACTGTTCCACAACCTTTTGTTATAAATTGCCACGCTGACAATTTTGAGGCATATGCGCATCGCCATAGGGGAACCACCAGGGATTGAAATCTTTGGCGAGATTGTTCTGCCCTACAGTCAGCTTTCTACTTTTACTTGTTTGAGCAGCTCCCAGAAGAGTTGGTACCAGTACAATTTGGTTATTTGTTTGAGTCAATGGATTTGTGCGCGTTGCTCCTTGATATTGGTTTTTTTGGTAGGAGGGTCTGTCGCCTTGATAACTTTGGTAGGATGGTCTTGGAGGAGTAGCCTAGTTGCGCTTGATAGTGGTTACTTCATTTGTTAAGTTTCGTAACATCTCCCCTATGTCGCTCATCTCATCCTTCAAAGCACCTGGATGTAGAAGAAGTGTTATGTGGCGCACTTGGATATGTGTACATAGACGGGGGCGACGCAGGTGTGCTAGAAGATGGAATCTCCTAAGTGGAAGTTGATATTTCGAGGAATATCGACATAATGGGCCGAGGTGGCAACTTCCTAAAGTCGATCAGGTTGTTTTCTACCTTTAATACTATGTTGTATGCATCTGGTAATGTGGTTCTGCCAAGTGACTGGATCATCATGGATATGTCAGCGTTGATGGACTTTAAGTAGAACATAAATGCTAGCTCAGTAGATGGTCGAATGATATTTTGGATTCTCTATCAAGTTGTATGGAACCAAGCGTTAAAATCGGTCATGAATTTAGATGGAGCCCGCTTTATTGTTGATAGCTAATGATATAGCGAAGACCTATCTCCGTCATTAGAGAATCTTTCATAAAAAGGATCTTTGAGCTGATCCCAAGTACAGATAGTATTAGCCGGTAGAGTGCGATACCAATCTAAAGCTCTTCCTTTAAAAGAAGCCGTAAGCAATCTTAGCGCTATGTTATGATTTGTAACTCCATGTACCAAACATACGTTTGCAACATCTTGTAGATGTTTGGATGGTGTTCTTGAGCCATCTCTGGTAAACTTTGGAATAACTTTGAGAGAAGAGACTGGGATAGGGGCCCAAACGATAGGTGCAACTGGGGCTACAAGGGGACTTTTGGCGTCCCAAGCCACATAATTTTGGTTTATAATCTACAACATGCCTGGTATTCGAAAGTTCTATTGGGTGAGTTTGGGTATGAGTTGTTACTAGCGGAGGCACTGACAAGCCAGGATTATTAGTAGTTTGCAACCTAGTAATAGGCCAATGGCTTATACACCCTTTTTAATTTGGTATATTTAAGTGGTCCCACCCGGCATGCCAGGAAAAAGAAAAATTGTTGATGCCAAAATTTGACATGGTAACAACCCTTTTGTGGGAAACTCAGTTAAAGGGGAGACCTATTGTGCTAAACTGAGTAACCTCTGGATTTTAAAGACGTCGAATTCTTCTATAACTGGGGTTTTAAATGGGAAAAGGAATAAAATATAAAAATAAAAGGATCTAACTAGGGCGATGCGCCAAGATTTAGATGTAAGGAATGATAAATCTATCTTTTGGATCTCATTTAAGGGCCCATTCAACAATCTGCTATGTCCTAGAATGATATTAAATAAAGATAGAACCCTGAATGATTCACTCAATGACATAACATAATATTCATACACTTTTACTGAAAAGAGGAGTCAAAGACATGGTCTAAACTAGCAAACTTACATTAAATTTATAGAAGTTCTATAAATGAAACATTCAGTACCATGATGGCACAGTAAAACTTTATCAAAAATATTTAAGAAAATAGAGAGGTCGAACAATGGCATAGTCTGTAAGTCTTTACAATAATCTAAAAATTTGGAAAGGCCTAGTTCTTTCACTAATTTCTCTATCAAAAACTAGACTCTTGCTTCGAAAGAAGAAGCAATATTTATAATAAAATCCAAGCCCAGCGAGCCAGTAACAGAAAAGATCATTTGATCATGAGCAATGATGTATTAGCAATGATTTACCTTGGCCATTGCAACAAAAAAAGATTTGATCCATGAATGAGGACGCCTCAGAGCTAGATGCATCCCCTGCGAATGATGGTAGTGGTCCCAGCAAACCAGCATGTTAGCATGTGTCATCCACTCATGACGATAGTTATAATACATGGCAACTATTGTGAGGTTGTTGCTTGCTTTGTCCCCTTGTGTGATGAAATCCTTAGAAGATCTTTGTGGCAAGTGATCGGGCTCTGAGGTTCATTCTCCCCTTCATGTGATGAAAACTTGCATGGTGAAGACACGTGGAGGCCTCTCAAACATACTATATTGAAGGTGGGGATCACCAAGGAATGTGTGTAGATCGATGCTATGTGGCATGTGGTCGAGGCCTGAAAGGGGAGCAACGGGAAGACGCACTAAAGAGTGTGAACTGCTGACACGTTGAAGCATGGTAGCGGTTTTTGAAAAGAAAAAGAAAGGATCCTTGCGAGGAGCGCTCGACTGACAAGTGGCAACATTCTGATAAAGCCTTGTGAAAGGAACCCGATGTTTCTTTTAATAGGAGGTGTGGCCGATACTTGAGCAAAAAATAAAAGAACCCGAAGGGAGCTTAGGAAATTTATATTCACAGTATTCTTGATGATTCCTTAGGCTCTTGACATTGAATCTTTAACTGTATTGTAGGCTTTTTCATGTTACCCAATATATTGTTTCAGATTGCTCAATGATAGTTGAAGATCAAAAATTCAATCCATCAGTGATATTGAAAATGCTTGATCTTCAAACTCCTTCTAGATCATGTCAATGAACCGTTGAACCATATTGCTTGGGGGAAGTAACTTTTGATCATCTCGTAGCTTGCATGGAAGTTATTTAATTTTTTTTATCAGCTACAAGTCATGTTCTTCACCAATATCTTGTGCAGATTATAGATTATCAAGAAGGTTAGCGAGAATGGTGTCTTTGTGGATCAAAGATTCTTCAATCTCCATGTACATGTCTCGATTGGGAATGATCCCAAACTCCTCCAATCTATCTATCTTGATTTTTCTCATTCCAATCCAAGCTTGTACCTTATTTTCCATGTCCTTCTTCTCTTGAGAGAAGTCATTCATTGTATCATCCAATTTTTCCCTTATTTTTTCCATCTTCTGAAGCTTTCCCATGGCTGACCCTAGCATCTCTGCACTTAGTGTGTTCAAATAGTCAAGATACTCAATAACTACCCTTCCTCTAGCTTGTGCCTTTTATGCCTTTTAAATGATGGTATTCTTAGTGTCAACTGCAATTGCCTCAGGTTCAATGACTTCAAAATACTGAGTAATCTTTTGCAATATGAACATGAGTTGCTTTGTCTTGGTGTTATAATAATCTTTCATTTTCTTCTCCTTTTTAGACTTCTTAATGAGAGAGTCTCAAGCTGAATGAACATCCACCTTTGCCTATCATGTGTTATTTTACCCAAGTCAACCCTTGTGACGGAATACTCTACAAGATCTACGTCCTTGTAGGTTTTATCTAGAGAAGGCTAATCTATCTCTGCATATTTGTGACCATCCTTATTGAAAATCATCCTTGAGAGTGTCTTTGCCTTCTTTTTGGTTATTGTCTTGGTGTTAGCAAGCTGATAAAAGTCAAATTCATTACGAGAGATAGCCTCTTTTCTTCTCTTCGATTCTTGTGAAGATAACCATGGCAGAAATGGTGAACTCTCTTTTGTTTGAGTAGCCATTGGATGGGATGTAGCAGTTGTATCAAAAAAGGTTGTAATCACAATGGGAGATGTGTTAGTCAAAATGGCCTAAGGAATTTCAACTCTAGAAAATTGCACAGAATCATCCAAAAAATGATTCAAATTAAAAGTTGATGTGATATCAAAACATGGTGATGACAAGCTAGGTAATGACATTGGAGAACCAGACACATTATCTAGACCCTATCTTGGACTCTCAAAAGGAAATCATGAGATGGGTGAAGAGTGTACAAAATGAATCAACACAGAAGGTGCCACAAAACTTGTAACCGTAGGAGAAGGGTTTACAAGGACTTCAAATGCAGATATAGTCATAGGAGGAATATCAAAAGTAGATGCAACATTGTTAAGAAGGGATGAGATAATAGGTGGTTCCTCATGAATATTTTCATGGGGAGACATTTTTGCTTCTTCATGATCTTCCTCTTCAATCTCTCCTTCTTCTTGCACATGTTCTTCCTATTGAAAATTCTCCTTTTCAACCTTTGTAGATGGCCCTTCTACAAATTTCCCAATCTTTTTTCCACCCTTGACTACAAATTTGGTTCAAGTATTTGAGGCTCTACTTGAGCTTGGAGCATCATTCCTATTTTTAGTTCTTAATTATGCTTTTTCCTTCTTTTATCTCAACTTCATCCCCTGATCCTATAAAGAAAGGTTTTAATTGAAGATCCCTTTCATCCAACCAAACATTAGTATTATCTAAGATCGATTGGAACCTTTCTCAAATTGATATCATCTCCTTTTGAGACCACTGGATTGAGAGAAGAGGGGTAGCTACAATATTTTTCCTTTCATATTCACCATTCAGAATATTATCCTCATCTTCCATGTCTTCTGGAACATCAACAAGATCTAACTCTCTTATCTAATATAGAGTTAGTCTACAATAATCCAACCTTTTGATTTCCCTTTTTGTCCTTATATCGGCCCAAATATCTTCGATCTGATGCACATGGGAGAAATCCATTTTGATCTGGGCCTTCATTCCTCTGTAATCAAAGTTGGACCTCACCTTATACAGTTTGACTTTCACTTGTTGCATTTCATAATCAACTTATTTTACCTTATGCGAGGTTAGAATGGAGTACCTTCCAATTTCCAAGAGAAATTTGAATCCTGGATTATGAGCATCCATTCTCTGATTGTGAACTACTATAATTTTTTTGCATAGCTCCATTAGGACAATCTTGTCATTGGGATATCAAGGAAGCATGTGCAGATAGGTAGCATAGAATCCTACTCTCAAATATGTAAAAATAGGAAACTATAAAAACATCCATCCATATTTATTCATTGTCTTCCATGCTTCATCTAACATCCTTTTTTTCTCTAACTCAGAATCAAAAGCACATAGGAGTGGTCCAAAAAAGGCATCATTTACCCTCCTAAAGTGTTTAATACGTTCCTTGAGATTGATCTGTGGAAATTACTTGTGAGCTGGTACAACCTTTTTGTCACCTTCAAAAGATAGCCTTGGAAAGTTTCTCATTTAAGCTGCAGCATAGACCAAGTACGAGGTCATATAGAACTTATGTGTTATGTGTATTTGAGTTAATTACTCATGAAGAGCACTACTAGCCTCCTCCCCCAAAAGATATGTTACTTTCTCCTCAAAATGATCTTGATGTAATGATACATCCAATCCTCAAAATAAAATGAGTTTGACAAACCATGCACTCTGTTGAGAAGAGTGATGATGTCATTTACCTCTTCAATATGGTCGCTTTGAGGAGAGATTTTGGGCCATCTAGTGATACATGGCCTAGGTTACTTCAACCAATTACCATTGATTATTTTCTTTACAAAGTCAGGTTCTTATTGTATTTTGATTGTGTCGACTATTTAGAAATTTCTACATATGATTTAGCATCCAAGCACTTGAACATGTTGTGAAAGAAATCCACACCTAAATCCATTAACACATTTCCATTAGAGTGTCTAACCCTCCTGTCATCTTTATTATAATGATAAAAAACTTGAAACACAAATTCTAGATTCTAAGCAACCACTGGGAAAGAAGCCACAAGGTGTAGGTTGTTGTAAAGTATTGACTTCATCCCATTAGTAATTGGTTGCTTCTCAATTCTTTCCACAAACTCTTGCATATCCACATGGCTGATTTTAGTGTCTTTAATCTCATCCACATTTGATGTGACCATGGTAGGAGGAAATACACCTTGGTGCTTTTATTTCATTGATTTCCCCTTTGAAGGCGATGTATCAGTCATTGGCATAAAATTGACTTTGAAGGAATGCAGAGATGATATCTTGATACATGTGTATAGAGATTTGCAGAAAAGGATTAGCATGATTCAAACATTAGGATAAATTTATATTTAAAGAGATAGCTAAGAATGGAGAATGGAATGATTGTGAAAACTGGGGTTTAGAGCACAATGGCATGAAAAACGAAGAGCAAAATGGTTAATTTTGGTAAAATGAAAAGATTTTTAGTGTTAGGAAAATTGTGTTAAAATGGGTGCATGAGATGGAAACTTATGAAATTGCATGTGGAAATGATGTTTGGAAAAGATTGTAATATCTTCAAAAATATAGACATTATGTTTGGAACATAAGTATTTTGCAATTTCAACAAAAAATGTTGATTTGTGCAAGCCTTGGGGAATTTTCTTCAAATCGTGTCAAATCGGCAAAAAATATTGCTTTTACAAGTAACCTTGAGTTTACTTGTAAATTTGGGGAAAAAAATTGATTTTACAAGTGGGTAGAACATCATTTGGTAGATTGGTAAAATTTCTCAATTTTGCAAATAGGGGATGAAAATTTTGTAAATTTGAAAAACAATGTTAATTGCTCAAGTAATACATGAATCAATTGCTTTACTTGTCAAGTAAGGGAAAAATCTTGACCCTACAAGTGGGGGTAGGACCAATCTTGTTAAGTCGTTGATTTTCAATGAACCTACAAAATTCTCCATGGCTCGGTTTGAAATTACTTGCATTTTCGGGAGAAAAAATTGATTATACAAGTTAGGTTTAAATCATTTGTAACTTTGGCAAAAACTTTTCTTTTACAAGTCCTTTTGAACTATGAATTTTTGACCATGGTATGATGGAAAATTTTGACGATATTGTAACTTTGGCTAGGGTAATGACTTTGTTTGTAGCATCAGGATAAACTATCGATTGTGCAAATGAAATGAAGCTAGCTTGGATGTATGTGTAAGGTTTCTTAACACATGTACAAATGACTTACTCACGTTTACAAGGACCTTAGAACCAAATCAAATTATGGAGAAAATCACCACTAGCAAAGGAATGTTCAATTTAGGTAGAACTAGGTGAGAAACTTGATTCCTTAATAGGAATAATGGCAAACCTTGATAAGAATTTTAGTTGGTTCATATGGAAAAGTAAGGCATGGGAAACAAAAATTCTCTTTTAGATAATAGCTCCATTTAAAATGAAACAAAAATAAAGTAAAGATAAAATGATTTCCCAAATAGAAGATTGAAATGAAAATGAACCTAGGATTGAAAATGAAATGAAATTACATAGTGAGCCGATATGTTAACAAAGCCAAATTACAAATAAACTCGTTATAAAATGTAGAGATAAACAAAAACTGAAAGCCCTAAAACTAACAACAATGTCCAAAGCAAATGGTGGAAGGAAAGAACTTAAACATACCCAAAGTGGAGGACTTCAAAACCATATCTTAAAATGTAAAGTCGTCAATAACCACAGAAATTTGTTCAAATCCGAAGTTGAATCAACCAAACAAAGTCCAGATTGGTTTACAATGAAGATAGGGGAACGAAAAACAAAGAGAATGAAAACAAAAATAGATTAAAAGACATTAGAGGATAATTAATGCCCTCTGTGCAAAAAACAAAATTGTAGGAGTGGAACTTTACAACGTGCTTATAAATTAAATGTTGCAAGAGAGGTAAATTTCAATGAAATTGCAAGCTTAAATTTAATCACTTGTAGAGTTAGCAAAAATTGTGAACTTTACAAGTAACTTTAAATATGCTTTTAATCATTTGCAGTTTCAACATTTTTTGATGCCTCTACAAGTAAAACTTAACTTCCTTATAGAGGTGAGGAAAAACCCTAACATTACAAGGGAGAAAAAATTTCTAACACTTTATAACTACAATCTAACCAAAAGGTGAAAAAAATGAATTATGAAAAACCAAAAGAGGAAAACACTTGAATGGACAATTTGACACTAAGGACTATACATGGAGGCATATCATGATTCACCTTGTTGTGTGTGAGAGTATGTGGGACTATGAAATGGAGAAGTTCCATAGGGGTTATCCCACAAATTAGGCTAACTGAATTAAAGGATAACAACTAGCTCTAGTTGGGGAGATTTCTTCGGTCATTCTTTGAAATGATTGAAGGGAGAAATCCAGAGTCTAAGTTCCTTCATCTATCTAGTGGGTGTAGATTCAGGCGACAAAAAAAAAAGACTCAAAAATAAAAAAGACGCAAAGACTATACAATTATTTACATGATACATCTGTCACCTCATTGAGCAAAGTGTTTTAGATGTTTCCCATTGTGTGGAAGTATGAATTGTGTGCCATCCTTGTATGAAAGAAGAAAGCTGGTTTTGATGTATGTTGAATGGACCCATCCATAGTGATTCAAACTTTTCTTGCATACCCTTTGGTTCTCTTCTCTTGTCCCATAAGAGAACTAGATCTCTAATTTGGAAATCTCAAGACTTTGCCTTATTGTCGAAAATATTCTTCACTTGTTCTTGATGTTTTGTGATACGATTCTCCACTTGAACATGCTTCTCCTCCAATTCAAAGAGATGCATTATGTGCTTATCAACTGAGTTGTCGAAAGTCTCATCCTCAATGGCCTTGGCCAACTTGAGGGTGGGTAATTCCAATGTGATGAGAATTTTTGCATTCAACCCATAAAGAAGTTGAAATGAGGACATACCTATCACCCACTTGGGGGTAATCTTGTCAACCCATAAAGCATCATATAACGCTTTGTGCCATAACCGCTAATTTTCATCAACAAGCTTACAAATTATGGTCACTAGATTCTTGTTTCTTGATTCAGCTTGACCATTACCTTACAGATAATAGTTGGATGAATTTGATAGTGTAATTTCGTGCTCAAAATACAATTCTGATATCTCACTTGATGAGAATGTAGAAGCATTTTCTGCTATAATCTTGTTCGGCACACTAAACATGGATATAATGTTTTCTTTCATAAACCTAGACACTTTCTTTGAAGTAGCATGCTTTATTAGCACAACCCCCCACCATTTAGTGAAGTAGTTGGTAGTAGTGAGGACATAGATGTGTCCCACACTTGAGGGTGGAAATATTGTGCCAATGAAATCAATGCCCCATTGTTGGAAGGGATCTTCAATGATGATTGGTTTCAGGGGTAGAGCTGCCAACTTTGACTTGCCTACGAATTGTTGACATAATTCACATTTAAACACCCAAGAGTACACATATTGAAAAAGAGGGTCAGTAATATTTAGCTCACAAAATCTCGTGAGTTATAATTGGGGTTGAGAAGTGTCCATCACATGATAAATTGTAAAAATATTTCAACAACTTATTGTGTTGAGCTTTATCAACACAATGCAAGAAGGTACCATCCAAACTATGCTTATACAATCCATTATCCCATAAGACATAATTTTCTGATTTGAGCTTGATTGTTCATTTCTCCTTGGGTGTCAAGTGATCCAAACATTCTCTGTATGTGAAGAAATGAGAAATATTTGAGTACCATTCATCAGTAGTATTGACAAACAAAACCATTAGAATATCTTCAAAACTTGCCTTCTCAAAGTCTGCAACTTCTTCATCGAGATTATTATAAGCAATAAGCTGACATAAACCTTGCGCACATACTAGTTTGGTAGGATTAATATCCATGTCATGTTCCTATATCTTGGCAATCCAATTGCCCCTTTTCATACCAAATTCTTTTTGCATCAAGATGGACTTGATAGTTGAATCTAGCACCAATGCTTTGACATGACTGTTAAGGATATAGAATTTGAAATGCTTCACCACCTTAACCATAGTGAAAGCATGTTTCTCCATTTGAGAATATTTTATTTCATGAGTTTTCAAAGGATAACTCATGAATGCAATTGGGGATTCAAATCCCTCGCTATTCTCCTACACCATAATCATTGAGAGTGTATGCTTGGAAGCATAACTATACATAACAAATTCCTTTGTTTAGTCTGGATACACTAACACCGATGATGGACAATAGCTTCTTTGATATCATTGAATGCAACTTTCCCTTCTGTAGTCTAATGAAATGTGGAAGATCCTTTCATCATATTTACAATATGACGAGTCTTCTCTGCGAAGTCAGGAACAAATCTCCGTAAAAGTTCACCTTTTCAAGAAAAGAATGAACTATTTTCTTACTTGAAGGAAAAGTAAGAGCTTGGATACTCTTGACCCTTTTAGGATCAATTTTGATACCCTTCTTGAACACAATGTGACTAGGTAGTTTACCCTCTATAACCCCAAAAATTTACTTATTTGGGTTTAAATAAATTTTGTGTTGTTAGAATCTCTCCAAGATTTGTCTCAAATGGAAGAAATGTTCTTGATGCTTCTTGGAAAATATTGTAAGATCATCAAGATAAACTATAATGAACTTACCCATGATGTTGCAGAACACTAAATCCATTGCACGTTGGAATGTGGCACCAGCATTGATAAGACCAAAAGGCATTATGTGATATGTTGATCATCTGGACTGACCTCTATGTAGTTGTAACTCGAGAAACCATCTAACATAGAGAGCATCTGAGATCCAGTCACCGTTTGCAAGACTTGATCCATCACTAGTAGAGGATAGTTTTTCTTCAATAATAATTGATTCAAACTCTTTCAATCCACACATATACAAATTTCTCCATTATTTTTATGAATAGGAATGATATTTTCTATCCATTTTGAATGGTGGATAGGAAATATGATCCTTGGATTCAACATCTTCTAGATTTTTGAAAGGATGGTTCTAGAAATCTTTGGATTGTATTGCCTTTGTTTCTGCTTATAAGGCAATGCTCCTGCTTTCAGTGGAATTTCCTGTTGCACCTTCTTTGGATGAAAGGATTTTAAATCTTCATATTAAATGCCAACACATCCATTTATTTCCATAGTAACTAAGCAAATTTCTCTTTTTCCTCAGCAATGCAACACTTTCCAATATTCACCATTTAAGGATTTTCTTCAATTCCCAAGTTGATTTTCTCAACTTCATTTGATGAACCATAATTGGACTTTTGCTTCTTGAAATAATGGTCATGTTTGTCAAAAAATATTTCTAGGGATACCAACCCCTTGGGAATCTTATTCCCTTTGAGTTGTAGAAACTCTTCACTAGTAACTGGATCAACTTTAGAGATAGATTCTTGGGGTGGAGAATCACTACTTCAAAGTACAATTCATCAAAATTTTCCGCTTTCTTGAGAAAGACAACAATCTGATGATCATCATTGAAAATCTTCAAATTGTCCAAGTTATTAGGCATACTTGGGCAAAAAACCAACTCAATGGTATAGGTAGGACCATGAAAGTCTTTATGTGGTATCAAGAGTGAGGTTGAAATTGCTAAGGAATCGGCCCTATCATTATATTCTCTCATAACTACATAAACATCAAAAGCATCAAACTCCTCAATGCAATCCCAAACAAGATTACAATAATGCTTCAGCTTGTCATTATTGGTTTGATATAAATTTCTTTTTTGGAAGACTACCATCTCAACATCACCTTGAGCATGAAGATTCTTGATTCCTTTCTTTCTTGCAATTTGCATGCCTCATATTTAGCTATGTTATTAGTATTATCAAACTATAATTTGAAAGAAAAAGGAAAGATTTTCCCTTTTAGAGAGATGAAAACAATTCCATCTCCTGAACTAGTGGAAGAACAAGTGTCATCAAAATCAATTATCCAAACATCATTTGGATCACCAAGGCTTGTAGTTTAAAAATCTGTAACTTCATTTGATGAAGCTTCATAATCTGTGAAGGACAAACAATCTAAAGATGATTCATTTTTCAAGGAAGATGAGCCAAAAATCTCCAACTCTTGATTTATATTTCTTGATGAAGATTCAACATCCTCATCAATCTGTAAATAATAAGTACCCACACTCGAAGACTCAAATAAAATTTAAGCTCTTGAGTCGTCAAACTTAGTCACTAAAAATTTGGATTCCCTCTTAGGAACCAACTTTTGCATCACACCCTTACAGGTATCCTATCCTTTGACATATCCATGTTGAGTTCTCCTCCTACATATTTATATAAATTACATCCAAATAAAATACCATAAGATGTTGGAACATCTACTACCAAGATTGTCATCTTGATCTTCTTTGGATATGCAATAAATACAAGCTGCACATCTTTAATTTCCCTGATTAAAGGTACTTGCTTGTTCTCCATAAAGAAACAATGGGTAGAAAGTTTTTGTAAGATTCAATCCCAAGGCAGTGGCTACCTTGGCAGGCATGACATTATCAGATGCCCTAGAATCTATAACACAATTACTCAATTTAAAGTCATTTACAAGTAAGAAAATATAAAACAATTCAATCCTTCTAGAGGTAGTCGGAGGAATATTAACTAGGTTATTCTAACAAGGCTTAGGCTTTGGAATTGCAAGAACATCTAAAGAAGAATCTCTACTAGGAGTAATTCCCTTGTCTCTAACAAACTTGACAAGCCTGTTGAATTGATTGGTATTAGCCTTGAGGTATTCAACTTTAGATATTTAGATTTTTGTACTCTTCGCATGGTCAATAATGTCGAAGGCTTGGAAGGAACTTTACAAAGAGGATGGGGTGACTTTATTGATAGGTTTTGATGGAGCTTTTAAAATTTTGTCAAAATTTTGCCTGGTTTTGGGCATGTTTGTTCATCCTTTGTGATTGGGGGTCTAATGTTTAGGGTTTAGGGTTTTTCTTACCCATGTTAAAATTGGTTTTACCATTTAAACCCTTACGTTATAATTTTGTATTGACTTGTTATTGGGGGTTACCAGTCTCTTAAGTCATTCGACTGAGCCTTGTCTATCATGTTTTTACTGGCCCCTTCACCTGACCTATCGGTTCTTTCTCCACGTTCAGGTTTTAATATTATTTTGTCTAAAATAGGTGGATTTTCCCAATGCCTAGACTTTGGCATAAAATTTATGCCTCTATGGGTCTTTTCCCATTCTCCTAGTTGGCCCCACTATTATAAATAACTTTTCCATGTGTAGGTTGGCGGGTCGTCGGATCAAGGGGTTCAGATCTGGACCATTCCTTGCAGACCTCGCAAGGTTTCTTGTTGACGTCACTAAAGTGGTGTGAGGTATGCGAGATGTTGCCATTTGTCGAGTACTGTGGGGTGGGGCCTATCTCGATGTGCCAGTGGTGACAAGTGGATGTCATTTCAACGTCAGATGTTTAATGATGAGGATTAATGATGACCGTCCCTCGCAAGCCTCACATGATCGGATTAATATTTTCAAAAATGTTGCAAGGTGTGCGAGCTGGTGACACGTTACCTGGTTCCATGATACAAGGTGGCTGGATGGGGTCCGCTACTGGTTTGCGTGTCTCTAACTGCGAGGAGTGTGATTGGTTGTTGGGTTTTCCTAGTGGTGATGTGGGTTCTTCAATGATCTTTGACTCGATCTGAGTCGTTCGACATGCCAGGTCTTTATCACATCGACGGTCTAAATTTAAATTTTCTAATCCACCCATGTGAGGATTATTTGTGCTCTGCAAGTTATATTCATTAATTCCACAAGTCTTTTCTGGTGGATCTCATCTTGATTTCCATGCGTGCGAGCGGTATTCACCTGATGATCATGATGGGTTGTGCGCCATTTTCCATGAGCTTGGAAATATTATGTGGTGGCAATGTTAGCTACTAATTGCTCGCTTTCTCATACTACAATTGGAGCAATTAATGTTCCTTGCACTGGCTTGCTCGATAAATGCTTGCTAATTTCTCATTAGCATCATTGCATTTTTTAGTTTATGTTTATTTGCAGGTGTTTGGTTTTTCTTGTTGATTTTGAGCTTGCGAATTGGATGGGTAAGCCAGTGGTTCTCTCTTCCTTGGTAAGACAAAGCGCCAGGATGGGCATAAAGAATTTGTAGCGGGAGGAGAAATAAACTGAATGGAGTATTGTTCCTGGTGCTTCTGGGACAGTTGCTGAAAGGGTTGACAAGAGGTCTAGACGTTGCGGGCACCAATTGAGCTCTCTGCAGGCTCTGTTGGTGAAGGGTCTAAAACTGATTTGGAATACCGTAGTTACCTCATGGCCCTGACTGAGCTCGTGGGAGTGGATGAGGAGGTCCTCATAGTTTCTCCAATTGTTGTGGTGGCATCATGTGCTATTATTGGGTCTGGTGTTGGTGCAAACAAGGGTAAGGTAATGGTCTCGCTTCATACTGAAGCGAGGACCAGGAGCGGTCACCTATATCGGGGTCATGTGGTTGCTCGTGGTGCAAGATGATCATGTGGTTGCTGTGGTTCTGCTTTTTGTTTTTTGATGTTGTTTTTGATGGTTCGGGTCAGATGTGGATGTGTGCATGGGTGATGTGGTGGTTTTTGTTCTATTCGGCTGGTTACATGGGTGTAACCATTTTGATTTCTTTGTTCGTAATATGGTTACATTTGATGATAAGGAATTTTGAAATGTAATTTGAATTTCATTTGGTTGGGATGAAATTCATTTTGAAATCAACAATTGAGCCCAGTGCTTGTTGCTCTCCTAATCTATAAAGGAGATTTCAAGGCTCATTGTTGAGGTCGAATTTTTGAGTCCTAAAGTTTAGACGGTGTACAGTTAAGAATATATTGTAGTATCTGGAAGGTTGTAGCTAGGAAGTCATTCTAGGTCGGGTATGTGCATAAGATAAGCATATTATGCTTTTTGTAATGACTGATATCCAAACAAATCTTAAAAATTTAAGACAATTGCTCTCCTATGTACGTATGATAGATTGTGAATGGATTTATCGATGGTTGCTTCATTCATCTTCAATGGTATATTTGAATGTGTGATTCATTTTCCTGCTTTAACTTAATGAGTTAATCAAATGCTTGAAAAGGAGTTACAATTTTGTGATAATGTGCTTAAGATTTGCTAAGGAGTACTATTTTGAATATTGTAAAATCTTATAATGTAAGGCATTATAATGATAAGTTCAATAATATCAGGGTTATGTTTTATGTGACTCCCGCCCAATTGAATGAGGCACTGGTCAGTTCATTCAAGATCCTTTTAAAAGTACAGAATGGTAGCCCTAAATGTGAAGGTTCATAGTCTGAACATTTAAAAAAATCAAATTCTATCTCTCTTGAGATACAAATCTCACATTAAATCTGCTTTCCTAGCTTTAGATAGTTGTTCTTATTCTTTGGTTTGCCAAAACCCAGGTAGATGCTAGCTAGTTGCATTGATAGGAATGTATCTGTGTATAGAAGTGTTCTTGAAGCATGAAGCATTTTTATGAACACATATAGGAACACCCTCCTTGGTTTCACAGAGCCAAAAGTGTAGAAGATCTCAGTCTTTGACTGAATCTTGTCAGTTGGCCACTATTTTCATGAATTCTTGAATATAGAGGTTGGCAACCTCTTAGAGAATTGCGAAGCCTTAGTGGGAAAATTAAAACACCAACAGGTTTAATAAAAGGTACACTGGTCTTGGGAACCTAGATATTGGCTCTTCATATTGAAGGAATCATAGGAGGATGAGGAGCACTTACTTGTTTATTTGTTGTATCTTTAGGTTGCCAAGACAAAGGAGATCCTCTTTTTGTAATATTTATTGGTGACTTATTCTTTGCTTTTGGAGCATCAACTTGAACTTGATCAAGTTGATTCTTTTGTGATTGTGTGAAAACAACATATGTATCAATTACTAAGTCCTCATCATTGGATTTATTTACAACCTACAAATAACCAATGCTCGAGTCACCAGCTAGATCTACTTCCTCTTCTTGGAAGATCAACATTTTCCTCGATAGGGTATTCCAGTTGTGCATACTCATCTTGCTCTACTTCATAATGCCCCACAATTGCATTGGTTGGTGGAGCTTCTAGAGTAAGCTTTCCTTGTGTTGTAGGAACATGGTTTTGATTTCTTTTCCAAAATAATTGGAAGAATTCAAAAAATTCCTTCTAAGAAAATCCTTGTAAGAAGTATTAGAAAATTGCTTCTTCAAGGCCAACAACTCATTTGCTAGCCTTTATACCATGGGATCTACGAAATTGGAGTTGTTATTAGAAGATGAATAATTAGATGCTTGCCCTTTTCTATTTCGGTTTATCCTTATTTTTCTACCAAGTATCAAATCATCTTCAATGCTTGTAGCTAATTGTTGAGCGGCTTCAAGATTAGATATGACTGCCCTACACAACAATAAGCTTACTTCTGGAAGCTGCATATTGATGAAAAAACACTTAAGATTATGGGTTATTAGTTTAGCCTATGTGGGAATCCTTATTACTAGCTTGTTAAACTTGGTCATGAACTCACACATGGGTTCATATACCTCTTTCCTCATGGTCGTAAGCTACACTAACAAGGCGTGTGCATCTTCAGTAGGTTTGAACCTCTCTTCAAACTTGGTGCAGAGAGTATTCCAATTGGTAATAACACCAGTATCAAGAGTTTAAAACCACTCTACAAGTACTTGTAGGGTCTCAACAAACAATCTTACAACAACATCCTTGTGCTCAACACCAAGAACACCACAAATGATATAGAAAGTAGTGATGTGTTCATCAGGATGTTGCTTTCCATCATCGTAGAATTTTAGGATGTTCTTGCATGAAACATGTGGAAGCTCATCTAAAGGAGCCACCAAATTGAGAGGGCCAAAATCATTACCCCAAGGTAAAAGAGGTGGAGGTTGAGGTAGCCATAGCACTTTGAACAACAAGTACTTGAATTGGAACTCTATGAAAAAAAAAAGGTTCACTTGGAAGTGGTGATATTATTCATCGAGGAGGATAACTTCTAGTACGTTGCAATGGTGACCTTGCTCATGGAGGAGAAGGAAGAATGTTATGACGCTACAACAACTGGAAAAATGGATCAGCCACACCTTGCACCCTTTGACCCTATGTATAACTTTTGTCTACTAGAATGAAGACTTTGAAATAAAAGAAAAATTAGCAAAACAAATATACACAAGATCACAATAAGATACTGGAGTACTCTTCCACTTCAATCAAAAGTGTGAGGCTTTGATTGTATGCTTTGTTCCCCAATAGAGTCGCCAAAAAACTATTGGGTGAAAATTTTGTAATCTCTTTATGAATTACAAAACTTGAATTTCAACCACAGTTGTTATGAGATAAAATATCTCCTCTCAAAAAGGGGAGGCTCCCTTCTTACTTCTTATAGGAATGAAAGTAAACTATTCTAGACTTTACAATATTTACACTATTTTAACCATGTGGGGGGTGTGTTACATTCATGATTCTCTCTTATTTTAGAGGATATGTTTACAATGTTCCACGTTGTTACTTCGTGATGCTCTGCAACTCTAAGTAATAACTAAAGAAGTAATTTCCAATATTCTTAATTTGTGAAAGCATAATCTAAGAATACCAGAACAATAAAAAGATTCATAACCGAAAAACCAATGAAAGCACAAAGTCTTCCAATCTATGCCATGAAAGGATCCACGAACAAAATGAATAATTCCAAGCACAAATTCTTGAATATTGTGTACCAAAAGATATCCATAACACATACAATCCCAAGTAAATGATATAGCACAAAGTCTATAAAATCCAACTTGAACGCCCTTCAACCATAATTAATAAAATACCACTAACCCAATCATATAATAAGATAAAATAATGCAAAATACATAAGAACAGTCACATTCATTCAAAATTGATCCCAACATAAAGTCCAGTATGCAAGTTCGCCTTCTTTATTGATTTAATATAGTATCACAATATTAACTCAAAGTATCAAAATTGTGCTTCAATTTGCATCACATGTTACTGAAGAAATCATAGTTGAAGACAATGGAAAGACTTTGTGCTTTCATTGGTTTTTTGGTTACAGATATTTTTATTGTGCTAGTATTCTTAGATTATGCTTTGAAAAATTAAGAATATTGTAAATTGATGCTTTAGTTATTACTTAGAGTTGAAGAGAATCATGGAGTAAAAACATGTAACATTGTAAACATATTATCTAAAATAAGAGAGAATCATGAATGTAACACCCCCCCCCTCCCCCCACATGGTTAAAATAGTGTAAATATTGCAAAGTCTAGAATAGTTTTCTTTCATTCATGCAAGCAGTAAGAATGGAGCCTCCCTTTTTCGAGAGGAGGGATTTTATCTCATAATAACTGTGGTTGAAATTCAAGTTTTTTAATCCATACAAGCATTACAAAATTTTCACCCAACAGATCTTGAGGATACAAATAAGTGATCTTGCCTTTTATTTTCTAGACTTGTTTGTTGGTCTTTGTGTGTAGAGATTGGAAATTCAAAGGGTTATAAAAGCTATTTTGGAGCTCTTTGCATTTGATCAAATTATCTCAAGTTTAGTGTTGGACTCTAGGTTCATTTATTCTAATCAGATAGTAAGAATTTAATGAAATTGGAAAACATTGGGTGTTATGAAACCTGTAACCCACACAGTGTTGTAAAACCCTCTATACATAACAACCCAATTGGTTAGTTGGTAAAACTGAGCTGATGTCATCATTATCTCCTCACTTCCCTTGCTATGGCATTCCCTCTTGTCTGTCGATTTCATCACTTTTATCATCCGTCTTGGCAGGCCCCACACTACATTGTCCCATCATGTTATGTATGTTTTAAAGTGTTTTTGTATGTATATAGGTGCATTTTTTTGGGAGATTATCTACATGAGGGAGAAGCTAATCTCCCAGCATAACACAGCACTAGACAAAATGCACTAGAAAAAATGCACTGCTATTCTAGCCCATCATGTTATGTGTGTTTATATGTATGTTTTTATGTAGTTTTGTATGTACATAGGTGCGTTTTGTCGGGAGATTAGTTGCATCCGTACAAGGTCTTACAACATTGTGTGGAAATCATGCACTCACCTCTCATTATTTTTTCCAACATGCAATCATACAGAGTATTAATGGTTGTTGGAAAACACTAGGTGTACAAAATGGTGCCTTTCATTGCATTCCTACAGTCTAAATAACAAAAGCTTTTCAGGACATTCATATAGTTGTGTAAAATTCCAAGTTGCATAACACTAGCTTTTTGAAATCTACAACCTACATAATGTTTTAAAACCCTTTAGAAGTAACAACCCAATCGGTTACAAAAATCTCACCTCAATTATGTTGATTTTTTGTCTCCCCCACTCGCAACTCTGCCCCTGCTCTCCAACCTTTCGCTTTCAACTTGCAGAATGAGAAACCCACAACACTGAGTGTTTTCCAATAACAATACTTGTTATAATTTAAAACACATGTCTTAATCACATCAGATCCCCTTCCCACCCACAGTGAATGGATAGCTTCTTGCGCAAGGCAAAAAATATTGGTGTTATTTGAAGCGATGGGAAAACTGACCTGACGACGCTGTTAGGGGAGAATTTAATCTCTCGACAAAAAGAACCTATGTATGTAGCATTATAACATAACACCCCATCCCCCATCCCACGCATTGAACAAAATGCATCGATGGAAAGAATTGATGGGAAACCGACCTGACATTTTCATTGTCTTTATTGAACAACAATTCCAATAGAAAACATTTGGGAAGAATAATTACCATTTGTCTATTATTATGGTCTTGCCTTGACATTTTGTATGGTATATCATACTGAGTAAAAGGAATTTCAATAACAATGATCCTTAATAATAACCTTATGAAACCCAACTATGCAAAGATGCTTCACAACTAAACAAAGGTACACAATTTAAATGGAGAAATACTATTAATATAAAATGATATATAATATGTTCTTTTGTAAATATATCTGATCTAATTACCAAGGATCCAAAGGTTCCTATTAGATATTTTGGGAGATAAAACATACAGATGTAGTGTTGGAGAAATCATCCTAAAATTAACACAAATCAATTATGAGGAGGATAATTAAAAGGATGCAGTATCATCGTTCACTTTTGTTTTGAGCATTTCCCATGTAACACACATTTCAAGGAGGAAACATCCTTCACATAAAATTTTGGGACACACAATAATGTAACATTTATTTTATTTAAATTAAACTGGAAATTGTTTGCATTCACCACAAGCATCTCATCTATAAATAAATTAGAACTTCTAAATGCAAAATATTTTTTAGAAATTTAACTATCCAGTACACTTGCAATTCAAACTATGACAACTAGAGTCGCCTGTATTTAGTGCAGAAGCTTCACATCTCCTAAAGCATCTTCAAACCACCTGCCCTTGTTTTATTCAATTTTGTTTCCTCAGATATATCAACTAGGTCTTCAAGGAAGACAAGTGTTAGCAATAGATTAAATTAGCAAACCAAAGACATTTGGTGCTACAAAGAATTCATTTTATTCCAAATTTCACCAATATAAGATTATATATTATGGTGACTGCAAAATATCAGCTTGTACATACAATAAACAAACATATTAAACTATGCAATGGGAATTTAATTTCCAACTTAACCTATCGCTAACACTAATAATATATATCAACAACTTTATCTTCTATTTTACCATTTTTCTCGAACTATGAAGCATTGAATGTTCATTCGGATATATAAAAAACTCATCTATCCTGACATATGACAAAGGCCATAACTTGCAATAATCAATAAGGGTAGAGAAGACATACAAGAAGGATACCACATACCACTATCAAACTTTTGTTTATATCCTGTGTCTCTCAATGAACACCTAAATGACATATCGGTATTGATGGTCAATTCCACAAAAGGATATAAAAGTCATGGAAAATCCTAACCTGGGAATTAGACATTCCAGTAGGTGACTAACATCTTATTATGGTCGTTCATTTACATTGTCAAGCTAGGGAACATATACTTGAAATGGAACGGCACTGTATGTGCACTAAGAACCAGTTTCAACCACAATTTACTAGAAATAAATGCTTGGAAGGAATTCTACTTATGATGCAGGAATGTAATGTAAACTCTTCTTAACTTAAGCATAACTTAATCAAAGCATAAATCATGACAAGTATTACTGAGGAACAAACTATGAACTGGTCTTATGCTACAAGAACAAACACAAGGATGGATTCCCGATGTTGCAGGAACAATATAAGACTGAGTTTGCGCTCAAACCTTCGAGAATGAAATTCTAACTTATAATCAACAGGAAATAAACAAGTAACTATAGATACTTACTAAGTGGGCCCCCTTAGCAAGCATCAACCAGTTTATGCAAGAATTGAACTCAAAACTTCATCAACTTTTATTCATAAACTTGGAATCATATACATTGATCATTCTACTTGTAAGAAAACTAACACAAAAATTTGTTTCTCATTGTAATACTAATCTTAATACACTTTGTTCTGTTCTGTGTTCACTCAGGCAAGAGGAACACTTATTTATAGAAAAGCAACTAACTACCTAACTCTAATAGAGAAAGATGTGGACATAAATGCCTCCCGACACCGAGGAACAAACTTCTCATAAATGAAAGCATATTTGTTCAACCGATTCAGAGAGAATCTAGCATTCCACTCTTCCTAGATTAATAATCATTTAGATTTCCTCCCAACGACCCAATCAGAGATTCTTTGCTAGAACAACTTCCTCGATGTCATGCTGGAAATGGACTTTATTGCAGGGCTGAGATCTGTTGCGCTTTGACTCATTCATGCCTCTTTCAACAACCTGCGATACACATGGTGACATAAGCAAAAGAAAGCATGCACACAATAACACGATACATATTCATTAATCACACATTAAATCCATTTCATTATCCAAAAACCACATGCATTATATCAGTCATTTGAGAGGTCAAATAGGGTAATAAATATAGACACATAGAGATGTTAAGCTGCAGGAATATAGGAATGTGTTGCTACAGGATACTACTCATTTTTAGATAAAAAGTCTTTAATCAAAGAGTTTAAACAACCATCAACAAAAAGAGTAAGGGTATTAAAAATACATCATAATATTCAAATTATGAGCATATTTCAAGCTCATCATTTGCCCCCTGCTTATCCTAATGATGTTCCTCCAGCATTAAGCTTTCTAGTTATTTCTCTGAAATCAGTAGGAGTAGCATGGCCCTACAATGAAGTTCTGAATTTGTAGTAGAAACCTCTAAAATTTTTCCATCTCTCATACCTGTGGGTTTCTGCATCCTCATTAACATTTGTAGCCAATAAGGGTAAAGTGGCCACATCAAAATTGGAGGTCGAAATTTTAATGGTAACCATAACTCGAACCTTTCTTGGAGACCCAACTGTATATACCTCTTTGTCCTTCTAATGGCTACTTTAAAGTTCAGAGGGCTATGAGGCTCAGATTTCCTCAGACCAATAGTCAATTTTTCCCATCTTGTTTTAATTCGGGAAGATGAAAGCTTCCAAAACATATATGTTTGGTCTTTGAACTCATCATACACCTGCTTCCTGATATCAAATACTTTCATTCTTGTTGTAGGATCATGAAATCCGTATGCAACAGTAAGCCAAGTTCTCAAAACTGTTTGGGGATCTGAGCTTTCAGGTTGTAGCAAAATAGGTTCATTCCTTTCAGCCTCTTCATAATCCTCTAATTGTTTTCCATAGTTAGTTTCATTGGCCACCCAAGACATGAGTGACCTCAGATGAATTTCACCAATGTAGAGAAGTGGATTCCATTCTGTTTCAAAGGGAATTAGCAAACCATGCAGATAAAACTCACATAAAGAATTTCTCAGCCAATTGGGTGCTACTTGATATGCATCATAAAATTCCTTAGCTGTGTGAATGTCAGGGTCTAAATTTCTAGAAATTCTCATCAATTGGAACCATAGAAATTGCTCTTTAAGGCACATAGCATATACCCTAGGTGGTGGTCTACACTCCATAATTTTACCAGTTACCTTCATCATTTCATCCATTTTCTCTTTCATTTCTTGAATTTCCTGTTTTTGTCTTTCAATTTCTTCTTTTCTTCTTCCCAAAGACTTTGTTGAATGTCAGTTCTAGCTAAATGGCGAAAACTCAAAGTCTAAAGTATAAAAAGCCTCCTTGTAATCCTAAGATATTCCAAATATTCAATCAACAATGTCCTTTTATAAACAACCAATGCTCGACAAGTTTCAGTGGGTAATGGTGTTTCATTGGACACTTCAGTTTGTTCAAATTGTTCTTCCTCTTGCTGCAGGATGGACTCTTATTGCTGCCCAGGAGGAGATTGTGTTTCTCCTAAAATTTTCCCAACTGCCTCAACCAAGTCATCAAGACTTAGCATCCCCCTTTTATTACCACTACCATGTTGTGCTTCCTCAACTTCCACTGTTTCAGTTTGCAGTTCCCCAGGATTAACAAATGAACTTTGTGGAACATTCACAGATACACTCTGAGAAACATCATGGGTGAATTCTTCAGATTCCTTAGGAATGACTATAATTTTAGGTTGAATGGAGGTTGAGGTAACTTTACGTTGTTTCCTTGTTGAAACTCTTTTTGGCAATGTAACAGTTGCAGGAGGCTCTTTTGTAGCTTTCCTCTTTCTAACTTGCCTAGAGGATTCAAACTCAGTAGGAGTAGGTGATAGTGAAACTGCGATGGCAACAAGCGTTGCTATAGGAGAGAGTGGAGTAGAATGTTTTCGCTTTTGAACATGAGGGCTTGATTCTGGGGTTTGTTCAACCCTAGATGACTCTCCTACCTTTGTTTTCCCTTTTTCTTTTCTACTAGAAGACCTGGTTTTTACTTGGGTAGAGGGCTCTGGTGTGGAGGCTATAGGACTAGGTGTTGTAGTTACAAATGATTCTTACTTTGCTTCCCTACTCGTAGATTCTACTCTCTTTTTCTTTTTCTTACGTTGTGCAGGGAGTGCTCTAGGAGGTTTTGGAGGTTGCAGACCCTTCTAGGCAACAAATTCTTGCCAAGAAATGGGTGATACATCCCTCAGGGAACACTCAATCAAGAATTTAATGAGGGCATGATGGGTGATAGAGTTGTCCTTATCCCTTTGGGTTTCTTGGGCACTACGTTCCAAAAGGTTTAACAAAAATTTTGGAACATTGACAGCTAAACCGTCCCTCATATGACTCAATAGTTTGAAATGATAAGAATGCAAATAGGAAAAACGTCCCTCACAAGTCAAATACTTGATTATAAAGGTGGCATTTTCTAAGTATGGAGGAGGCAGTGACACCTGTTTGCATCCTTGTTTGGAAACCTCTAAGGGTCCATCTATTGGTATTGTGAATTTTTCCCTAGAAGAGACAACATCTCTTCTTGAAGGAAAGTTCTCTCCTACCGCCAGAAGCCCAGTTACTTTAGCAATCCACTCTTCTGTAATGGCTACTATCAAACCCCACACTGTAGCTTCTCCCTCTGAAAGAGTTCTCAAAAACTCACCTACAACTCCTCATTAAAGGAATCTATCCCCAGAAAATAATTCAGCCATCCGCAATTGTTGAATGCTTGAACCACTTGAGGATTTTGCGTCAAGGCTTCATGAGCTATAGGCTCATGTCTCACTAATTGGCCACCCATATTCACAAATTATCCTTGCTGAGATTCCTAAAACTCAAACTTCTTCTGAAAATTCAAAAAAACATTTTTTTTCACCCTGCTTCTTCTTTTTTGTTGTTACCTTTCTTTACTTTTCCCAAAATGATACAAAGGATAATTGCATGAAATTATTATTAAAAACTACTCAAATCAAGCAGTTAACCTGTTGATCAGGATTAAAGCACGCAGTCGTACTTGGTAAGTACAAGAAAATAAAACTATCTTGACAGACGTGACAATGACACAAGAAAAAGTTTTGAAATGGATTATCCCCACCCCCTACTTAAAATTTGGCATGTGTCCACACATGTGTGAAAGGATAGGCAAAAAACAGGCAATAATGATTGATAGATACATAGCAATTAATGAATAAATGAAATAAATAAACGATGTGACAATAAAAGATATCGCGTACCTTATAATAAGTGCTCGTAGATGTTGGGAAAGATCACAGCTCAGCTTGAAATGATGACCGGAACGAAAACCATAAATGAAGGTGGTACGACAAGATGGATGACATGGAAGAAGATGGAACAAATGATGGTGATGAATGAAAAATGGAGAAAGTGTCTTCCTTAAAAATGAAACCTTTATTATGGGCATGCAACATAGCATTTTTAAGAGATGCTATAGGAAAAAGGTCGAAGCCTTTTCTTGCAGGAAGATCAGTGGCTGCATCTGAAATAAATTGCTTCATAAATTATTCTTTGGATGTTGGCTTATGATACAACCTAAGACGGTGTCCATTAACCAGTAGTTTGAATCGGACAGGATCTATTGTAGCCAACTGAACTGAACCATTATCTAACACATTTTGTATTTCATAAGGACCAAGCCATCTTGTGGTGAGTTTGCCTTGATTTTTCTTGTACCTGGAGTCATAGAGTAGCGCCCAATCACCGATAGAGAATTGCTTAGTTTTGATATGGTGGTCATGCCATTTCTTTCTTTGCTACTGGATAGCTTCAGTATGTTGCAGGGAAGCTTTCCGTATCTCATCCAATGCATTCAGCTACAGGAGGCATTCCTTTTGGGCTTCTAAAAGATCAATGTTAAGCTGAAGAGTAGTTCTTAAGGTCTTATGCTCAAACTCTATTAGCAACATGGCAGTTTTTCCATAGAGTAACTCAAAAGGGGTAAACCCTATAGTTGTTTTCCATGTTGTCCTATAGGCCCAGACTGCTTCAGGAAGGCGATTGCTCCAATCCTTCTTGTGTAACTGTACTATTTTAGTAATGATTTCCTCTAATTCTCTATTGGTAACCTCTGCCTGACCACTGGCTTGAGGGTGATAGGGGCTAGACTTTATGTGCCTGATCTTGTAATCATTCATCAATACAGTGATTAAGTTTGATGTAAACTGAGCTCCTTGATCAGTAACAAGTTCCCTTGGGACTCCAAACCGAGTAAAAATCTGCTCATACAAGAACTCAGCAACTTTATTGTCACAAGCATGTGTCATTGCTTTCACTTCCACCCACTTGGTTACATAATCAGTGCAAACCAAAATGTATGATTTCCCATTGGATGGAGGATCAATAGGCCTAATAAAATCCATGCCCCACTTGTCAAATGGATTGACTACCACTTGAGGATACAGGGGCATTTCATCAGTCCTTGTTGGTCTCCCCATGCATTGACATCTGTCACATTTTCTAGTGTAGGTTGCAGCATCCTTATGTAGTGTGGGCCAATAGTACCCTGTATTAAGCACTTTCATTGATGTTCTCTTGGCTACGAAATGCCCACCACATGGCTCATCATGACAAGCATGCAAAATGTCATAGGTCTCATCTTCCCTAACACACCTTCGCATGACTTGGTTAGGTCCTGTGTAAAATAAATAGTCTGCAATCCATGAAAAGTTAAAACTTTTCTCTATCAACAATTTCCTGTCCTTTGGTGAGAAGTGAGTTGGGATCTTGTTGGTTGCTAAATAATTTGCAATATTTGCATACTATGGAGTTTGAGCAGCAATACAAAATAGATGTTCATTAGGAAATCTATCATCAATTACCTCAAGGGTGACAGGTGTAGTTGTTTGAAGTCTTGACAAGAAATTAGCCACCACATTAGCTCGGTCTAGCTTATCAATAGCTGTGATATCAAATTCTTGCAACAATAGGAGCCATCTTGCTAATCTGCCAGATATGGCAGGGTTATTCATGAGATACCTTATTGGTGCATGATCTATATGAACAAATATTTGGTAACCAGTGACACAATGTTGAAACTTGTTCAGGGCATACACAACTGCTAGCAATTATTTCTCTGTGACAACATAGTTTAATTCAGGGCCTTGAAGGTTTTTGCTAATGAAATATATGGCATGCTCTATGGAATTCTCTTTCTATCCTAAAACTGCCCCTATGGCATAATCAGAAGCATCTGTGTGTATATGAAAGGGCAGACTCCACTTTGGTCCTTGAAGAACAGGTGCCTAAGTAAGTAAGTTCTTAAGTTGCAGCAAAGATTTGTCACAGGTCTCAGTCCAGTTAAATTCACAATCCTTAATCAATAAGGCATATAATGGACTGACTATTTTACTGAAATCTTTGATAAATCTTCTATAATATCCAACATGTCCTAAGAAGCTTCCAACATCCTTTTGTTTCATAGGTGTTTGCAAAGTTATAATGACTTCTATTTTTGCAGAATCAACTTGAATTCTTGCTTGAGAGATATGATGGCCTAAAACAATTCCTTCTTGCATCATCATAAAACACTTCTCACTATTCAAAGACAAATTGTGCTCCTTACATCTTTTCAACACTTTCTCCAAATTTTCTAATGCTTCTTCATAAGTAACTCCATAAGTGGTGAAGTCATCCATGTAGATCTCCATAGAATCATGAGAAATGTCAGCAAAAATACTAATGACTGCCCTTTGAAATGTTGCAGGTGCATTACACAGGCCAAAAGGTAAGACAGAGTAGGCAAAAGCTCCCCATGGACAGGTAAAAGTTGTTTTGTCTTGATCCCCAAGGGCAATTCTAATTTGATTATACCCACTATATCCATCCAAAAAGGAGAAATACTTTTTACCAGACAATGAATCTAGCACTTGGTCAACAAATGGCAGTGGAAAGTGATCATTTTTAGTTGATGTGTTCAACTCCCTGTAGTCTACACAAACTCTCCATTTTCCACCTTTTTTAGGAACGATCACTAATGGAGATACCTATTGATTGCCTGAAATGTGGTAGATAAAACCAACATCAAACAATTTTTGGAGCTCATTTTTAACTATTTCCCTAAGTGTTGGGTTTATCCTTCTTTGAGGCTACCTAACAGGTGAGCAGTCTTCCTTAATGTAGATCCTATGAGTACAGAGTTGAGGATCTATTCCGTTCATATCCCCATAGTCCCATGCAAAATTCATGTTTTGATCTTACAACATTGTGACTAGGGCAGTTTGTTGAGATTGAGGTAGCTTATTATTGATATTCAGACAGCGGCCTGGAGACAGTTCTATTTGCTTGGTAAGATCATTCATGGAGGCTACTGATAAAGGTGGTGTCTATATTTCTTGTGGAAGCAAATGTTGATAAACTGTACAAAATTTAGGTGGCAGACTCTCAATATTTAGTTGCTACAGGAAGCACTGCTGAGGACGGCTATCTGGAACAGATGGGCTACTCATATCAGAGTTGGACTGCAAAATGTGAAAAGTAGGTCATCCTCACTCTGAAGTTGGGAAAATAGATTAGTTTGTAATATCATTAGCTGAGCCAATTAACTGACTTCTTCAGTTTCCTCTCCTAAATCTGGCCAAATTGGTTGAGACAAGTCTGGCTGAGGCTGGGCAAGCGGGTATAAAGCCAATTTCTTTGTTGACTAACCATCAAAAATTGTCATGTCTCTTGAACGACATCCTATAAAAGAATCAGTTGTGGCTAACCATGGTCTACGTAGGATGATAGGATATCCTCCCAAAGTTTCCTTAGTGGACAATATGGTGAAATATGATGGGTATTCCCAAGACTCAAGTTGACAATTATATCTTCTACCATGTCATCGGGTGTTATTGTGGAACTATCAACAAGCTACAGGATGGTAGGTGTAGAACTAATGGTTAGGATATTCAAATACTCCATAGTATGCTTAGTCATTACATTGATGGTTGCAACAAGGTCAATCAAAACATTCTTTACTATCTGGCCATTAATATTTATTTGCACCACAGGACTCCCAAAGTCATCATATTTTGGCATGACTAGCTTCCCTAACATAATATCTGCCAAATGTCCTAGAACATGGATAGTTTGGGTTCTTTTTTCTTTCTTCCAGGTTTCTTCAAATAGGCCTCCTCAATGGCTTTCCCATTAATTGGGACATCTTTAATGGCTTGAAAGAGGGGAATTTGAATGTGTACATTCTTTAGCTGATCCAAAATATCAAAGATAGGCTCTTCCATGGACTTGGATGTAGTAACTTGCAATCTCTGAGGAAAAGGCGGTTTGGTTTGATGTTGCAAGATAGGCTCCTTAGAGATATTATCTAGAATAGGTATATGTTCTACAGGATCAGTAGGTTGTTTAGAGGTAGAGTCTGGAATCTTAGTAATTACTGGTGGCTATGGAGCAGTGAGAGTGGTTCCAAACCTAAGATGGATATCATTAATATTCAGGGCATAAGCTGGATATTAATTGGCTTCTGCAAAATACATAGGTTGTTGTTGTTGTTGCTGCTTATTATTAGGATTTGACAATGGTTGAGCAGGCATAGGCGTTTGTTTTGGAGGGCCAATATTTGTTGCAGCTATTGCAAGAGGTGGCATGAGGGCCAGAGGTTGTGGCTGCTGAAGATGCAGGAATCCAAGGGATAAGTTCTGCCATTGTTGAGAACCTCTCCATTGAAGATTCTGCTGCCAGTTACCTTGGGGTGGAGTCCATTGTCCTTGTGGCTGTTGCCAACCTCCTTGAGTAGATTGCCATTGAGGACTTTGATAGTTAGGCCAGTGTGGTTGAGAGGTATTCCCAGGTGGTGATGGGCCATATGTAGGTTGCCATTGGTTATTGTAATTAGAATAAGGATTACCAAAAGTCAAAGGGTCTTGAGGCATACCTTGTCTTTGAGCCCATGGGCGCCTTTGTGCAACGAAGAATACTTGGTCATCATCACCCTCTACTGCCTTAAAATTAGTAGGTAATTACTTAGCCTCTAGGTTAACCCCCATCTTACATCTGCAGTCATGTTTCTTTTGTCTGCAATGTGGACAAAACTCAGCCAAGATCGCCTCAGCTTCTTCATGTTTCTTCTGAGCTTGCATAGTATCCAACTGTGTAGCCATGTTGTTTATGATATCCTACTTGAAATCAAATAGAAAATTTGAAATCTCCAACCATGAAACTCCATTAGTAGAAGACTTTCCCACTGTGGCTTGATGACCTCTACCCTTCTTAACATTTGCTCGAGAGTAGTTGCGACATATGGTCTTAATATCATCCCAAGGAACTTGGGTTATATCTCCTCCTCCCATCAGATCCAAGGCATCAATATAGGTGTCATTGATTCCCCTCAGAAAAATTAGTTTTTGAGATTCTTCATTGAGAGTATGGTCTGAGTTCTTTTTCAGGGAAAACAAGAACCTTGAGATATAGTCTTCTAGGCTTTCTTCCTCCTTTTGCTGAATTCGGAATATATCATCGCCCTTACTACCACTCTTACAATATTCTTTGTATTTCTCAAGAAATTTTGTTTGCATGACTGCCCAACTATCGACAACATCCCTTCCCAAACTCATAAACCATCTAAGAGCTCCCTCCTTCAAAGTAGCAGGAAATAACTTCAGCCTGTGAGCATCTGAAGTGTAATCATAGTTGCAGCAGAGGATGTCAAACTCAAACAACAAAGTGTCTGGGTCCTCTGTAACTAGTCCATAGAACTTGGGAAGTAATGAAGAAGGAATATTTTTAAGGTTATCATTATCTTGTTGGGCGATGATAGGGAATTCAAAAGCAGGAGGTCGATTAGGTGGATTTTGTGCCATATTTGCTTGATAGAGTATCAAAGAAAATGGATTTTCTTGAGGTTCTTCGTCAGCTAGGGAAAAGGGGAATTCAACAAGCAGGTCTTTAGCAAATGGATTGATATCTTGGTCTCCTCCTTCCTCAAATAGATTATAAGCTGGTTCAAAATCATTATCAATGAATGGAAGGTTAGGGAGGAATCTTCCTAGAGCGTCTCTTCTTCTATGCATGTAATAGACTTAACTAAAAATTGAAGGAATTTTAAAATGCTTGAATAATCACACTAAACTACCGCTAACAATGACTATGTCAGGTTCTTCGCTTGACACCATCCTCGTCAACATCACCAAAAATGATGTTTGATTCCTCAAAAGGATATAAAATTCATGGCAAATCCTAACCTGTGAATTGGACATTCCAGCAGGTGACTAACATCTTCTTATGGTCGTTCATTTACATTGTCAAACCAAGGAACATATACTTGAAATGGAGCGGCATTGTATGTGCACTAAGAACCAGTTTCAACCATAATTTACTAGAAATAAATGCTTGGAAGGAATTCTACTTATGATGCAGGAACGTAATGTAAACTCTTCTTAACTTAAGCATAACTTAATCAAAGCAGAAATCATGACAACTATTACTGAGGAACAAACTATGAACTGGTCTTATGCTGCAGGAACAAACACAGGGATGGATTCCCGATGCTGCAAGAACAATATAAGACTGAGTTTGTGTTGAAACCTTCGGGAATGAAATTCTAACTTATAATCAACAGGAAATAAACAACTAACTACAGATGCTTACTAAGTGGGTCCCCTTAGCAAGCATCAACTAGTTTATGCAAGAATTGAACTCAAAACTTCATCAACTTTTATTCATAAACTTGGAATCATATACATTGATCATTCTGCTTATAAGAAAAC
Source organism: Sequoiadendron giganteum (assembly GCA_007115665.2). Lineage (NCBI taxonomy): Eukaryota > Viridiplantae > Streptophyta > Pinopsida > Cupressales > Cupressaceae > Sequoiadendron > Sequoiadendron giganteum. Next base: position 350,943,518 of record CM021105.1, on the reverse strand, counting down.
TAACACAAAAATTTGTTTCTCATTATAATACTAATCTTAATACACTCCGTTCTGTTCTTTGTTCACTCACGCAGGAGGAACACTTATTTATAGAAAAGCAACTAACTACCTAACTCTAACAGAGAAAGATGTGGACATAAATGCCTCTTGATGTCGAGGAACAAACTTCTCATAAATGAAAGCATATTTGTTCAACCGATTCAGAGAGAATCTAGCATTCCACTCTTCCTAGATTAATGATCATTTAGATTTCCTCCCAACGATCCAGTCAGAGAGTCTTTGCTAGAACAACTTCCTCGATGCCGTGTTGGAAATGGACTTTAGTGTAGGGCCGAGATCTGTTGCGCTTTGACTCGTTCATGCCTCTTTCAACAACCTACGATACACATGGCGACATAAGAAAAAGAAAGCACACACACAATAACATGATACACATTCATTAATCACACATTAAATCCATTTCATTATCCAAAAACCACATGCATTATATCAGTCATTCGAGAGGTCAAATAGGGTAATAAATACAGACACACAAAGATGTTAAGCTGCAGGAATATAGGAATGTGTTGCTACAGGATACTACCCGTTTTTAGATAAAAATTCTTTAATCAAAGAATTTAAACAACCATCAGCAAAAAGAGTAAGGGTATTAAAAATACATCATAATATTCAAATTATGAGCATATTTTGAGCTCGTCAGGTATCGTAACCATTGTTCAATGATATTATAAACTAAACCATTACTTGTATAGACGACTGAAAAAATAAAGATAATTTTAAGACACATTGGTTGCTAACCACGGTGTGCATCAATTATGCAAGAATAAAGGTTAACAATTCAACAAAAACCTTGGTGATCACCTTGATTGACCAAAAAATAGTAGTTAATATCTCAACAAAACACACCTATGTACATACAAAAATGCATAAAAACATACATAGAAACATGCATAACATGAAAAGAAGGCAATATGAGATGTCAGTGTAGAAAAGAGAATCAGTTGGGTGGAGACATGAGAGTCCTATGTGAAAAGGTAGAAATTTTTTGTAAACAACTTATTAAAAACAAAACATCTGCATTCTCTAATAAAAAAGACAGTCTCAAAGCTGAGAACAGTATTTGGGTTGTAGATTTCATAACACATAGTGTTTTCCAACATGCAATTATATATAGACAACATGCTTCTAATGAAAACCTTTAAGTTTGTAGATAGTAAGAATGTACTGAAGTTCAGACCACCATATGATACACAAGAAGGAAAGGTGGAGTGCGATGGGTGAAGCGAAAAATGGCTACGAAGCGGCACAGGCAGGCGCGGTCGAGCATAGGGAGGCTGGCGAACCGGGGAAGGAGGTTGAACAGTTAATTTGGGACCAGGAACCGCGATAGGAAAGAAATTAGAGACATGATATGCCAGAGGTGGCCAGTAGCCAACAGGGGAAAGCAGGTCCAACAAAGCCAGAAGGAACCAGGGAGTCTTGGAGCGAGGAAATGGACATAACAAACCCCTTTGACGAATTCAAAGAAAACATTAACAAGGGTTGGACGACATATGGAAACTCTGACCGGAAGCATGGAGTAACAATTCATAGACCCCAATGGGTGATGGAGAATGGCATTTGGGTGGACAAGTGCCATACTTATTATTTACAACAAGAACAGGCTAAGAAGGATCGAAGAAATAAGAGAAACAAAGCCTGGGTGGGTCAAGGACCTCCATGGGTAAGACCTAATCGTTCAGCGCAAAGATGGAACACGGATTTTTTTGGCGACTGGAAGCATTACCCCGCAAAATCGAAAGGGTGGTTTAGGGAAAAACAAGGATCGAAAAGAGATCTGTCCAAAAATTGGCGACAATTGGACTCGATTAAAGCCCCACCACCCAAAGTAATAGAGGAGTCAAACAAAGAGGACAAGGAACGATTGAGTAAAGGTAAGTCCGTAAGCCCACCCATTCCAATTCTTAATTTCAATAATGAAGTTGTTAAAAAAACTTGGGAAATTATGCAAAGAACTAGAATGTTTGCTAAATGGGGGGGAGAAGGATAGAAAAAATGGAAATCAATGGTAGAATGGTGCAAAATAAACTGGGGGGAAGAAATTTCGGTAAATGCCCTAGAAAATAACTGGTTTCTGGTCAAATTCCTCAACCAAGAAAGAAGAAACTAGATGCTAGAATCGGGGCCATATTTCCTGGACGAGGCCCAAATCCATCCGGTAGAATGGAAACCTAACTTCGACCCAAGGAAAGAATGGGTCAGAGAAAGTGGAGTATGGATAAGGCTCTATAATTTTCCCTCAAATTATTGGTCAGTTAAAACCCTAGAAGGAATAGGTAAACTACAAGGTAACCTTCAAAGCATAGATAACACACAACTGGACAAAGAGAAAGGACCCTATTTTTGAATCTATGTGGCAAAGACGCAAGGGGTAGAATTGCCCAGAGCAATAGAACTCAAATCTGAGTTGGGTTCTTGGAGGTAGGAAGTGATCAGGGAGGACCATTTACAACTATGCCCCATATGCAATTCAATGAAACATGATAAGAAAGATTGCATGGATATAGGAATACTAAAACACAAATAGGAACCTATAAGTAGTAGTAATAAAGCTGAGGTGAGTCAGGCATGGGAATTCCAGGAAAAATAAATGGTGGACTCAATGAATCTAGGTAAATAGATGGGGCAGATGGGAAGAATAGCACTTTCGGATACCATCCATGAAGAAAAACAACCAACTTGGTGGTTAGTACAAGATGACAATGCTATTCCATCGGAAGATGAAATACAAGAGGAAGAAGGGTTTCCCCACCTCACTGACATTAGACCAAAGAATCAGTTAGTAGTATCGCAAGAAAGAGATAAAGAAAAGTAGGAGGATCCTGGAGAGACTCCAAACATGAAACTACTAAACATCAATTTAGAGGAAGGTTTGGTGGAAAGCTAGGAGATAGGGAGTATGGATTCAGAATCAGAGTTCGATGAAAGCTTTGAAGATTACCAAGAAGGCATAATGGCTGAAAGAGGAACTGAGCAAATACCCTCAGCAAGAAAAACCCCAAGGATTAAACCAAATATCCAAAGAGGTCGCAAGCCCAATAAGGAGAAGCTAAAAATAGCAGGGGTAGCAAAAGGACAAACCAAATTAGGTCAAACAATCCTTAGAAATGGGAAGGGACTCCCCCTTCCAGGGGAACCATGAGAATCATAAGTTGGAACACTAGGGGCTTAAACGCCCCTAGCAAATGGAACCACTTTAAGCGTCAGATAGATAGAAATAAGCCAAATATAATTATAATTCAGGAGACCAAATGGTGTAAAGAGGAACAAGACAGGAAAATAAAATGGTGGAGAGGTTGGGAAGGATATTGTAAAGAATTAGTAGGTGCATCGGGGTGTCTTGGGATATTCTGGAATCCAACCTCAGTAAACTGTAAATCCTTGGAGTGTAAACAAAATTGGTTAGCAGTCTTTGTCCAAGTATATCAAGACAATTCAAAACTCAATGTGATCAATGTATATGGCCCTATAGCACCAGCAGATAAAAGACTCCTCTAGGGTGAAATCTCCACTTTTCTTAATCATACAGAAGAAATAAAAACTATAATCGGAGGGGACTTTAATGCCACCCTAAACAACTCAGAGAAGAAGGAAGGTCTATAAAATTTGATAAGATCTCAAATAGACTTTCAGGATTTCATAGACCAAAATTTGTTACGAGAGATAAACACAAGGAATGGAGTTTATACCTGGACCAACAGAAGATCGGGTCACTTTGGAATAGCAAAAAATTTAGACAGATTCCTGGTAAAAGGAGAATGGAATCAAGGAATGAATTTGTTGGAAGCTTCAATTCTCCCTTGGAGTGGTTTAGACCATTTTCCAATTCAACTAGAACTCCAACCAGATAAATTTAAAGGAGGATCCCTCTTTAGATTCGAAAGAATGTGGATGAGGGACCCAAGCCTCTATGAACAGATCTCAACTTGGTGGAAGGATGTTTGGATCGGTAACCACTCACACCTCTTTGCATTTCAAAATTAACTCACCCATGTTAAAACAAAATTGAAAATTTGGAACAAAGAACACTTCAAAAATATTTTTGAAGAGAGTGATAAAATTGAAAGCGAGCTCAAAATCCTAAATGAGGAAGTAATCAAGAACAGTATGGGGCAGGAGAAGTATCTTAAGGAAAAGATTCTAATGGAATCCCAGCGGGAACCCTAGCAAGAATAGAGTGCCATTGGAAGCAAAAATCCAGGGAACAGTGGCTCAAAGAAGGAGATAGAAATACCAGATTCTTTCACAGTTCAACCCTAGTCAAAAGAAACACTAACAAAATTTCAGAACTAGTGAGAAATGATGAGACTCTTGCTAGTAACAATCAGGAAATCAATCAAGAAGTAGTGGGATACTTTGAGGCACTATTTAAAAAGAAGTTCAAGTGGACATAGGTATAAGGGAGGAATTCATCAAACAAATACCAAAATTGATTTCAGACACAAAAAAATAGTGAACTTACCAAACCCATAAGTATGGAGGAAGTCAGAAAAGCAACCTTTCAGCTAGGCATAGACAAATCCCCGGGCCTAGATGGTTTCCTGACATCTTTCTTTCAGACTTATTGGGAAATAATCAAAGAGGATCTAGTCAAAGCAGCAAAAGAGTCAAGGAGGAAGAAAGTAATGTTGGGAACTATCAACCATAATTTCATAGCATTCATTCCAAAAAAGAAGGATGCCAACAAAATGGGGGACTTTAGGCCAATTTCCCTGTGTAACACAATTTATAAAATAATCACAAAGATCATTGCCAACAGGCTCAAAACAGTAATAAGTAAAATCATCTCAGAAGAACAAAGTGGATTCATCCCAGGTAGGTCAATTGCGGAAGGGATAATAGTAACCCATGAAACCATTCATTCAACATGCAAATTAAGGCTACCAAGCATGATCCTTAAGCTAGACATTCTAAAAGCTTATGACCGGGTGGATAGACAATTTCTGTTAGAAGTGTTAGAAGGATTTGGCTTCGATAAAGAATTAGTGGGATGGATCAAAAGTTGTGTAAATAACCCAAGATTTTCAATACTAATTAATGGTGTAGCCCAGGGATTCATTGATTCAACTCAGGGGATAAGACAAGGGGACCCTCTTTCTCCTTTTCTCTTTATCATAATGGTTGAAGCCCTAGGTAGGAGAATTGGACAGCTCAAAGAGGAAGGCTCCTGGAAAGGGATTGAGGCAGCACCAGGGGTAGGAGCAAGTATTCATCAACAATTCGTAGATGACACCATTCTCTTTGGCCTAGGCACAAGAATGGAGGCTAGAAGTATCAAAGAAGTATTAAATAACTACAGCATAGCCTCTGGCCAGGCCGTCAACTGGAGGAAATCATAAGTTTTCTTCCTTAACACTCAATCTAGTCTTCAAAGAGACCTCTCAAGAATACTAGGCATCAAACCGACCAACTTACCAGGAAGGTTTCTGGGTATGCCACTATTCACCAGCGCTAACCGCATGAACTATTGGGACAGATTGGTGGAAAATTATAAAAAGAAGATGGAACACTGGAAAGGTAAATGGCTAACTTCAGCAAGGAGGCTTATCATGGTTAAAACAGTCCTCGCAACAATCCCCATATATTCAATGTCCTACCTAAAAATCCCCGAAGGCATTGTGGACCGGCTCAATCAAATCATGCGTAAGTTCTTTTGGAATGGGCCAAAATATCTTAATAAAATCCCCTTACTTGCCTAGGACAAGGTTTGCAAACTCGAAGCTTCGGGAGGAGCCAGAATTAGGCAACTGAAAGAAATGAACCTAGCTATGGGGGCTAAATTGGTATGGCAAATGTACACAAGTAATCACAAATGGGTCAAAATCCTGAGAAAGAAATACCTCGACTCTAATGACCCAATAAGCATAATCAGGGTCCTTAACCTCTTAAGAGGATCAATAATTTGGAATTTCATATGTGAATGTAGAGATATCATATATAAACATGTATCATGGGAAATACACAGTGGCAAAAAGGCTTCATTTTGGGAAGATTCGTGGGATGGCCATGCCAAATTATGCAATATGATGGGCATGAAGGATATGAAGGAAGAAACCTCTAGAGTATGGGGTCAGAAGATAACCAGCTATGGGGGATTTGTAGAGGGTAACGGGTTGAGGAAATGGAAATGGAGAAACTTAGACACACTCAATGCCCCAACAGTACAAAAAAAGGCCCTGAAAAGGATAATGGAAGCCAGATCTTTCCCGGCTAATGAAGGGGAAGATATTTTGAGGTGGAGTTCCTCAGCGGATGGTGAATATAAATTAAAACTGGGTTATAGGATAAAGGAAAAGAGAGGGGAAAGGAAAAATTGGCTCAATAAATTATGTTGGGGAAGAGATGTCTTACCTAAGGCCAGAGTGTTCCTATGGTTAGCCTCTCAGGGAAGAATATTAACCCAGAACAGGCTATCAAAGTTAGGATTTAGAGGCCCTAGCAGATGTGTGATGTGCAAAAACCAAACAGAATCAGTATCCCATCTTTTGCTCACATGCCCCTATGCCGACTCATGATGGAAGCACACCCTCAAACTGTTAAATTTCCAAACCCCTATTTCACCAAATCTAAGGGACTAGCTAATTGCGTGGCCAAAAAAGATACACAAAGGGGTTTTTAGCAGTATATGGCGAATAATCCCATCCACAGTATGTTGGAAAATTTTGAAGGAGAGAAATAGGTGCATCTTTCAGGAACAATCTATGGGGAGAGAAATACTAATAGGTCGCTTAAGTAAGGCAATAGTGGAAATAGTGAATAATGCAGCAAAAAATAATTCTTTCCCAAAGAATATATTCTCTAATAAAGATATAGAGCTCTCTAATAGGTTCAATGGATTACACATCCCCCCCATAATCAGTACCTTGAAGGCCCCTCAGAAGGATGAAATCAGACATATTACAGTATGGCAGGTTCCCCAACCAGGATGGATTAAAATCAATTTTGATGGCGCGTCTTTAGGTAATCTTGGAGCAGCGGGCATAGGCTGCGTGGCCCGTAATTGTGAAGGGAAGGTGGTCACTCAAGAAGAAAGAAAGAAAGGTCGAGCAACAAACAACGTGGCAGAAATAAGAGCGGCTCTCTGCGGAGTTGAACTAGGAAAAAAACTCAAAAAAAAACTCGGAGTACCAAAACTATATTTAGAAGGAGATTCACTAATTATAGTCAATGCCATAAGATGTAACTTCACCCCAAACTGGCTACTAAGGCGCTGGCTTAGTCCAATTCGGACATTGTTGTCTTCCTTCGAGGAATTTTGTATTAGCCATACATACCGCGAAGGTAATTCGGTGGCTGACAGCTTGGCTAAAAGTGCGGCATCAGAGTTGGAGCATGGATCGGAAGAAGACAGCTAAGCCAGGCTTGGCGGAAAGGTCTTGTCAATAATAATGTCGCAGTACCAGTAGTACATTGGTAGTTGCGAAGGCAAGATAAGCACACTTAAAAATCCGAACGATCGTCATAAAAGCAGGTTAAATCGTCCCTTCAAGATGTTGATAAGGGACTCAAGGATTTTTGGGGTCACATCAGTTAGATGGCCTCGAGAACGAAGCACTGGAGTAAAGGATCACTCATGTGAAGTGACGGTGCCTCTAAAATAGGACTAGAAATGGAATGAAATCAGATATAAGAATAGTAAGCATACTGATAAAAACCATTTCAACAAAAAGCAACCGGAATACTCTACGGTGAGGGATGGATACTCCGGTATGCTTGGAAACTACCACCACCATGATACCATTCCAAGGTGAGGTAACAAACCTAAGACTTCATGGCATCTTAACTGTGAAGGAAAAGCTAGTAATTAATGTTGTGAAGCAGGTGCTGGGGAGAGAATTCATTTGGTCCTTCCACAAGCACCACCTCAACACGGACATAACAGAGATGTTTCTGGCAATCGCTCTCCACAAAGGATTGGCGAAAACAAAGGTAAAAATTCTCTGTCAACGTGTTTTTAAGCATACATATTTAGGGGAAATAGATGCAGTTCTTGATAACATTGATGAGAATGGTCAAATACCCTTGCCGCAACATTACTACTTGTTAAAGAAAAGAGGAGGGCGACCAGTCCCAAAATTTCCTATCTTGACTACACTAGAGCCAGAGGCGTTAGCAGAGCATGGCAAGGTCATCGATAGCAACCTCAATTTCCTACTTAGTGCAACCGGGCTTGCAAAGGCACTATCAAAGGAGGAGTTGGTAAATTACATGGCAAGCGAGGGGTTCGATGCGGATAGCAACTCAGAGGAGGACAAAATACTGGTACTTCCAATTCTTCCCGACTCTAGGGAAGATTGGATTGAGAATGACGGTCAGGATGTGGAGGAAATCGCGAACTAGCCGACCCATAAAAAATGCAGAATGGAGTGCCCAGTAAAGACTCGTGCAGCACATGCATAAGGAAGCGGAGTGTAATGTCCCCTTCCTAGACAGTGCAGCTGGTTCAAAGGTTAGCCTATCATTCTGATCCTTGTAGGCTGACAAATGTGTGTAGAGGATCACTTGAGGTAGTTATCCGATGCTCGAGAACATTACTCCTTCAGTTGATTCAGGTTTGGGCCTTGACAGACGTTTCCAGAGGGATTTACAGATACTTACTATTTATAGTAAGTTAGGCAGGCAAGAGTTGTTATTTATGGCAGGGCACCTGGTTCAATTGGTCAACTCAGTTTCGACCCAGTTTGATAATCTGATGAGCAAACAATGTTTACTTGGGCATTTAATGTTTATTAATTTGACTTTATAATATAAAGTCACTTTAATGAAATATTAAAATTATTAAATGGAAAATTATAAAGTATTTAATACTTTATAATAGAGGGGTTAAAATAATAATTAAATGAGCATTTAGTTATTAATCAAAAGGGGCGCCATTTATTAAATAATTGTCCTAAGTCTAAAAAGGGCAAAATTCTTCATTTTATTTAAATGATTATTAAAAGATGCCTTGGGTCGAATTTATGAAAGGAGCTATATATACTGCCAAGACAAATCGAACTCTTATGTTATGATTATTCTAATTTGTCTATCTTTCACTCTGAGAGTATTGGGGTTTGTGAAACAAGGGTTTCTGCAGACATTGGGTTTTGGAGAACATTACCTCTCCAAATTCAGACATACTGAGGTTGTGCAATACCAGTTGAAGCTTGTCCATCAGGGTGACTTTATTCAAAAGTCATATTTGTGCCTATTGGAGAAGAATCATCAAGGGTTTGAAGAGTAGATTTTAATTTGCTGAAATAATCATCATTGCAAAAGAAAAATCAAAATTATTGATCTGCTGCTACAATGATGTGAATAGTGCCCGCGCTACAGTGACGTGAATAGTACCCGCGCTACAGTGATTTATATTTGGCGTGTTCTTGGCTGAGGAAAAGGTTGCATTTCATGTTATATTGATGTTCTTCAGTTGTGCGCATTACTACAAATAATAAGGTGGTTGCAAGTAATAATCAGGTTCTTGAATAAATAATGTTGCTTTTTATTTATTTGGTACCCGGATAGCATTGTAATTATTCAATAGTGAAAATGAATCCATTTGCCATTGCTCTGGGAGTTATTTAATGCATTGCTATTTATTTATGAATTTATTTATATTTATTTCTCAAAATCGCAATTTCACCATTGTTGCAAAAAACCACAAAAAAACATCAAATTTTTTGAAAACAAACAAAAACATAGCAGTTTCTTTCAGTGATTGGGTTGAGAGACACCTGGTCTCTTACAGTGGTATCAGAGCACAGAAGTCCTGCCAGCCTGTGCTTTTTCAGTCAGAAGTTTGCTTTTTAGATGCTTTTTCATGAGTAGAGACATTATATTTTACAGTAAGGGTAGAGGAGCAAGTAGAATTGAAGATTGGACAGGTCCACCTATTCTAGAAGGTGAGACAGTATCAGGGATTCTCGATATACACAGGTCTAGCCCTTACAGCAGTGAAAACAGTGTGACTACACTCATGCCAGATCAAGAGATTCCTAGAGATTCGGGGAAAGAGAAAGAAAATGCTGAGATGACTAAGGAAGAATACAGGAGCAGACATGACAACATGATGGACATGATGTCGCAACTGATAGGTACCATGAGACAGTATACTCTGCCTCACCAGCATTACATTCAGAAAGGGCAGTCTAGTGGTTCAGGAGGCATAGACCAGCCACAGATGTCTGCACGACTACAGCTATCGCCGGTTGTTCATGAGCGTAGGCCTGGACAACCTACCTTTATCAGTAGAGAGGAACCACTGACTCCGGAAGCGGAGCAACATGGTCACCATACAGAGTTTCAGCCACAACATGGTACTTCAGTGGCAGATGTGTCAGGATTGTTTGGAGAGTATTCGACTCTGACTCCTGAGATTAGACACTCATTGACATTTCATGAGTTTATGGATGTGCATAAGCCCAGAGGTGGAGGTAGATTTGAGCGTAGAGCTCACCAGTACCAACAACCTCCACAAGTGAATAGAGATCTTCAACATGCGGTGAGCAAGATTGTCTTGCCTTATTTTGATGGCTCGGATAAGAATTCAGCAAGGTCTTGGGTATAGAAGTTAGACAATTACCTATCTTTGAGACCTATGCAGGAGGACGAGGCCATTAAATTTTCCACACTACACCTTGATGGATTGGCGCATGATTGGTGGCATCACGACATGTACACATTGGGTCATCATCAGGTTACTACTTACCAGGAGTTCACGAACATGCTCATTGAGTGATTTGATAAGAAGGATCCAGAACTTTACTTTAGAGAGCTAGCATAGCTCAGACAGACATGTAGTTTGGATGCTTACATTGGGGAGTTTCAAAGAACTATAGTCATGGTGACAGGTATTTCGGAGAGGAGACTTGTCATTCTATTCATCGAGGGGTTATATGAGCCAATGAGAGGTTGGGTCAAGGCATTTGATCCTCCCACCCTTCAGGAGGCAATGAGAAAGGCACGCAACATGGAGCATGCAACACCTCGCAGCAGGTTCTCTTTGGGTTCCACGCCAAACTCAAGGCCAAATAGATCTTTTGATAGAGATAGACCCTTCGACAGGAAGAGAGATCCACCTGATCCTAAAAGAAGTAATGCACCACCGTTTGACAGAGAGACATTGAATGATCTATGCAAGAAGAAGTTGTGTTTTTGGTGCAAAGCACCCTATGATGAAAAACATGTATGCCCTCTTCATCCTAAAGCCAAAAGTAACCAAATGGAGTGGTTTTATGAGGGTGAAGAGCAATCTGATCTGTCGGACCAGCAAGCTGATTCAGAGCATTCAAATGATGAAAAGTCTGAAAATGATAATGAACATGATGGTGGAAGGAAACTACAAGAGGCACTCTTGACTAGTCTTCAGAGAGATGGCTCCTTTAGGCTACGTGGGCTCCTAGCTGGTCAGAAAGTTATAACACTGCTTGACACAGGTGCAACGCACAACTTTATAGATGCACATTTGGTTGAGAAGTGTGGCATACAGATGAAAGAGTTTGAGGGTATTCAGGTTAAGGTAGCTGATGGGTACACCCTCAAATATGATAGGAAAATAACAGATCTTTCGATGCGGCTAAACAACTATGAGTTCAAGACTGAATTCTATGTTGTTAATATGGGAGAAACTGATGTGGTACTTGGGATGGCATGGCTTCAAGAATTGGGTGAGTTCACACTCAATCTTTGAGATATGGAAATGAAGTTTAAAGCTAATGGGAAGCCACATGTGATTAAAGCTATCAAGGACAACAACTTGAGAGTTGTTTCTCACAGATGGATGGAGAGGCTTATTTGTCATGATATGGTAGAGTGGGCTACTGAGTGTATGTTAATGCCCAAACAATAGGAACAACAAAAGAATGAGTACCATCCTGACATTCAGGAGATAAGAATTAAACACTCTAAAGTGTTTAACGATATTCCACCAGGTAGACCTCCAAACAAAGGAACTAAACACATTATAGAGTTGGAGGAGGGTGCAAAGCCCATTATGATCACACCATACAAACATCTGAAATGCCTCAAGGATGAGATTGAGAAAAAAATCAGTGAGTTATTGGCTATGGGGCACATCAGACCTAGCAAATCACCTTTTGCTTCATTTGTTGTATTGGTGAAGAAAAAGGATGGATCACTAAGGATGTGTATTGATTACCGTCAGCTCAATAAGAGGACTATAAAAAACAGGTATCCTATTCCCCGCATTGATGAGTTGATCGATGAGTTGCATGGTGCTATCTTCTTCACGAAGATTGATTTGAGATCGGGGTACTATCAGATTTGGATGAGGGAGCAGGACATAGAGAAAACCGCGTTCAGGTGCCATTGCGGTCATTTTGAGTTCTTGGTTATGCCTTTCGGTTTAACCAACGCCCCTGCCACTTTTCAGGCTATGATGAACAGAGTTTTCAGTTCTCAGCTACAGAGATATGTATTGGTCTTCTTCGATGACATTCTGGTGTACAGTAGGTCATGGGAGGAGCATTTAGCTCACTTGGATACAGTACTAGGTATTTTGGTGGAGGAGTCCTTGTATGCCAAGGAGTCCAAGTGTGAGCTAGGCATGGCTAAGTTGTTGTATCTTGGGTACATCATCAGTGCCAAGAGAGTCAGTATGGACCCTGAAAAGGTTCGTGCTATAGTTGAGTGGCCAGTTCTAGAGAACCTTACCCAGCTCAGAGGATTTATTGGGTTGTGTGCTTTCTACAAATAATTTGTTAGTGGGTTCTCATGACATGCTGCACCCCTTACTAATTTGACAAAGAAGGGGGCTTTTGCTTGGTCACCGCAGGCTCATGAGTGCTTTGATAGGTTTAAGTTGATCATGAATTCATGTCCAATGTTAGCACTACCAGACTTTACGAAGTCTTTTGACTTATTCTATGATGCCTCGGGAGAGGGCATTGGTGTCGTGTTGATGCAGGAGAGACACCCGATTGCTTTCAAGAGCAGGAAGCTTAGAGGTCCTGAGAGATTTTATAGCATTTATGACAAGGAAATGTTAGCCATTATGCACGCTTTGGCTAAATTTAGGCAATACCTAGTAGGCAGCAAATTCAGTGTGCGTACAAACCATAATAGCCTGAAACACTTCCTTGGACAACGAGACCTAAATGAGAGACAACAGAAGTGGGTTAGCAAGTTGCAATCGTATGATTTTGATATTACCTTCATTAAGGGAAAACATAATGTTGTAGCTGACGCATAATCTCATAGATCTCAGTTGAATGCTATGGCACAGATTTTCGAGGATTGGAGGTACAAGATTATTGCTGAGTATGCTAAGAATCCATGGGCTTCTAGCATAGTTGATGGGATAGAGCAGGATAGTAGATATACTGTTGTGAATGACTTGATCATTTACAAGGGTCAGATTTTTCTAGTTCTTGATTCGGAGGTGAAGGATACAGTTTTGAAAGCCTTTCATGATCTTCCTATGATGGACCATCCCGGTTATTTTAAAACATATAAGCTGGTACGAGAGCAATTCACTTGGAAAGGCCTGAAGACTGATGTGCTTCAGTATGTACAAGAGTGTTCTGTTTGCTAGCAGAACAAACAGGAACACACATATCCTACCGGTTTGCTTCAGCCACTTCCGATACCAGACAAGAAGTGGGAATGTTTATCGATGGATTTTATCATGGGCTTATCGAAGGCCCAAGGGAAGGATTGTATTTATGTGGTTGTTGATCGGTTGACAAAATATGCCCATTTCTTTCCGATCACCACTACATTCACAACATCGCAGACTGCAGAGCCCTTCTTCATAGAGGTTTTTCGGTTACATGGTTTGCCTCGGACTATAGTCAACGATAGGGATAGTCGGTTCATGAGCAACTTTTGGCAGGAGTTGTTCAGACTCTGTGGAACCGAATTGACACCTAGTACCAACTACCATCCACAAACAGACGGGCAGACGAAGATCGTCAATAAGTGGATGGAAGGATATTTACAGAATTATATAGCTGGACAACAAAAAGTTTGGGTGAGGTGGATATACCTTGGTGAGTATTGTTATAACTCCACCCATCACATGACTATACAGATGACACCTTTCATGGCATTATACGGGTATGAGGCGCCCAACCTTTTGAATTTGGTGTTGAGTGATAGCAAAGTGCCCAACATAGGGGATATGTTGCAAGATCAGCAGGATATTTTGAGGTCTCTCAGGGATAATATTCAACGGGCACAGAATCAATAGAAACAGTATGCTGATCAGAAAAGGGTTGAGCATTCTTTTGTAGTGGGTGACATGGTGTATCTCATGTTACAGCCATACCAACAGTCCATTCTATGGAAGAGTGGTGTAGAGAAATTGAAACCTCGTTACTATGGTCCATTTCAAGTCATCAGATGGGTGGGCGAGGTTGTATATGAGTTGGACTTACCAGCGGATAGCAGGGTTCACAACGTGTTTCACGTTTCTCGCCTGAAGAAGGCATTGGGTTAGCATGTGATACCCTCTCCAGTTCTGCCACCCCTTGATGATGAGGGGAAGTTGATACTAGTACCTGAGGCCATCCTCGAGGTTAGAGAGAGACATCTTCGGAGGTGGGTGATCAGGGAATATCTGATCAAGTGAAGAGATTTGCCAGTTGAGGATGCTACATGGGAGTTTGAGGAGATTTTACATCCAGAGTTGAGATTGCTTGAGGAAAAGCAATTTCAAGGAGGGCGGACTATAATGTCCCCTTCCTAGACAGTGCAGCTGGTTCAGAGGTTAGCCTATCATTTTGATCCTCATAGGCTGATAGATGTGTGTAGAGGATCACTTGAGGCAGTTATCTAGTGCTTGGGAACATTACTCTTTCAGTTGATTCAGGTTTGGGCCCTAGTAGATGTTTCTAGAGGGATTTACAGATACTTACTATTTATAATAAGTCAGGCAGGCAGGAGTTGCTATTTATAGTAGGGCACCTGGTTCAGTTGGTCAGCTCAGTTTCGACCTAGTTTAATAATCTGATGAGCAAACAATGTTTACTTGGGCATTTAATGTTTATTAATTTGACTTTATAATAAAAAGTCACTTTAATGAAATATTAAAATTATTAAATGGCAAATTATAAAGTATTTAATACTTTATAATAGAGGGGTTAAAATAATAATTAAATGAGCATTTAATTATTAATCAAAAGGGGTGCCATTTATTAAACAATTGTCCTAAGTCTAAAAAGGGTGAAATTCTTCATTTTATTTAAATGATTATTAAAAGATGCCTTGGGTCGAATTTATGAAAGGAGCTATATATACTACCAAGACAAATCGAACTCTTATGTTATGATTATTCTAATTTGTCTATCTTTCTCTCTGAGAGTATTGGGGTTTGTGAAACAAGGGTTTTTGTAGACATTGGGTTTTGGAGAACGTTCCCTCTCTAGAGTCAGACATACTGAGGCTGTGCAATACCAGTTGAAGCTTGTCCATCAGGGTGACTTTATTCAAAAGTCATATTTGTGCCTATTGGAGAAGAATCATCAAGGGTTTGAAGAGCAAATTTTAATTTGCTAAAATAATCATCATTGCAGAAGAAAAATCAAAATTATTGATCTGCTGCTATAATGACGTGAATAGTGTCCGTGCTACAGTGACGTGAATAGTACCCGTGCTACAACGATTTATATTTGGCATGTTTTTGGCTGAGGAAAAGGTTGCATTTCATGTTATATTGATGTTCTTCAGTTGTGCGCATTGCTGCAAATAATAATCAGGTGGTTGCAAGTAATAATCAGGTTCTTGAATAAATAATGTTGCTTTCTATTTATTTGGTACCCGGATAGCATTGTAATTGTTCAATAGTGAAAATGAATCCATCTTCCATTGCTCTGGGAGTTATTTAATGCATTGCTATTTATTTATGAATTTATTTGTATTTATTTCTCATAATTGCAATTTCACCATTGTTGCAAAAACCACAAAAAAACATCAAAATTTTTGAAAACAAACAAAAACATAGCAGTTTCTTTCAGTGATTGGGTTGAGAGATACCTGGTCTCTTATAGGCTCAGGGGTTAGGACATGATGCAAACATCCTCCTCTTCACAACACTGCGTGGGCCATGGAAGTCAAAAGGTAGAAGGGTTAAGAGGACATAAGCTATGACCAGTAGGAAATAATATATCTGTAATAGATAAATATAAACTAGGCTAGTAGGGAAGAACTGTGTAGGCTGTTTTTAAATCTGAAGCTTGAAAGACTTTACAGTGTCGATAGGCAAGTATGTAATATTTTTTGGTTTGATAATATAAATGGTGCTGGACATACCAACTATTAACCTATCAGAAAAAAAAGAATGTACTGAAGTTCATTCACCTTCACAATTTATATCAACTCTTACTTACACAAAAAAATGCATTTCAATTTCCTCATATGATTTAAAAATAAATGCAGAATATAACTGAAGGTTGGAAAACACAACATGGTTTGTCATTTATTTCATTTTGTACATTCAAAGCTACATGGTGGAGAGCACGGAGAGGAATGTCTTGAAAATATTTTGTTAATTAGATAGTAGGAATGTAATGAAAGGCACCATTTTATAAACACCCAGTGTTTTCCAACAACCATTAACACTTTGTATGATTGTAGGTTGGAAAACACAATGGGAGGTGAGTGCATGATTTATGAAACCTCCAACCCACACAATGTTGTAAAACCCTCTACGGAAGCAACTAATCTCTCGAAAAAATGCACCTATGTACATAAGAAATGCATAAAACATATATAGAAACATACATAACATGATGAGATGACATAGTGTGGGGCTCGTTAAGACAGATGATAAAAGTGATGAAACCGATAGATGAGAGGAAATGTCACGGCAAGGGAAGCGAGGAGATAACGATGACATCAACTCATTTTTCTCAACTTACCAATTGAGTTGTTACGTCTAGAAGGTTTTACAACACTGTGTGGATTGCAGATTTCTTAACATCGAGTGTTTTCCAATTTCATTACATTCTTACTATCCAATTCACAAAAGGTTCTCAAGACAATCACAAAACATACCAAATTGAGGTGAGGGGTGAGTAACCAATTGGGTTGTTACTTGTAAAAGGTTTTAAAATATTATGTGGGTTGTAGATTTTGTAAAACTAGTGCTTTGCAACCTGGAATTTTATAAAATAGTATGAATGTCTTGAAAGATTTTGTTAATTAGACAGTAGGAATGTAATGAAAGGCACTGCTTTATAAACACCTAGTGTTTTCCAACAAACATTAACACTTTGTATGATTGCAGGTTGAAAAACATAGTGGGAGGTGAGTGCATGAATTATGAAACCTCCAACCCACACAATGTTGTAAAACCCTCTACACATTGAAGCCAAATGAAATCCCTACACTTATCGTTGCTTCGAATTACGTTGACATTTTTTTCCTTGTGCGAGAAGCTATCTGTGCACCGTAGGCGAGAAGGCTGATGTGACTAAGACATATGTTTTAAATTGTAACAATCATTGTTGTTGTTCGTCAGCTTGGTATTTCAAGTCTTTTCGTCGGTAAGTTTCGTCGCGAGAGTGGGATGGGGGATGGGGTGTTATGTTACAATGTTTATACATAGGTGTGTTTTGATGGGAGATTAACTTCTCCCATTATTTAGCACTTATTACGAATTGTTTAATCTATTGTTATTGGAAAACACTTTGTGTTGTGGGTTTTTTCATTTTGCAAGTTGAAAGCGAAAGGTGGAGAGCAAGGGGCAGACTTGCAGGTGGGGGAGATGACAAACCAATGGAATTGAGGTGAGGGGTTCGTAATCGATTGGGTTATTACTTCTAAAGAGTTTTAAAATATTATGTAGGTTGCAGATTTTGAAAAACCAGTGTTTTGCAACTTGGAATTTTATAAAACAGTATGAATGTAATTTAGACAATACAAATGCAATCAAGGGAACCATATAGCAAGTCTTACGCAGAGTAAAAATTGTATTTCAATTTCTTAATATGATCCAAATATACATGCATAGTATGATTGCAGGTTGGAAAACACAATGAGAGGTGACAATATGATTTATGAAACCTCCAACACAGATAATGTTGTAAACCCTCTACAAACTGAAGCCAAATACCTTACTGGGTGTTTATAAAATGATGCCTTTCATTACATTCCTATGGTCTAAATAATAAAAGCTAAATTATGTTGGGAATAGGATGGCATTTAATTGTAATCCTAAACATATTTCATGTATCTCCTAAGCCCTTGGAAAGTGTTCCCCAACACTAGGATTAGAAAAGAGATTAAATTTGAATGAAATGAACATGTAAATTGACATTTTTAAATATTCCTAAATAATAGGAACATGTGGGAGCATCCAATATGAGTTCCTAAATAATAGGAGCACATGGGGCACCCACATGGAAGGTGGAACCCACCTTGTTTCAGTTAATTGTTTGGAGGATTGATAACACTTCGGTAATGCATGTCTAGGTTCCTACAAAATAGGGATTAATATTTACAAGAGTGGAGTGACACTATCAGTTCAGTTTAGTTTAGTTATCTTCAGTTGCATGTAGTTATTTTGAGTTGTATACTAGTTAACTTGACTAATGAATTCAGTTGCATGGCAGATAACAGGTGGATATTTTCAGTTAAGTAGGGATGATCAATCATGCATAATGCTTGCATGAATTGATGGAGAGATATGTTTCAGTTAACAAAGATTGACTTGGACCCACCTTGGGTGCCCAAGTTGGCATCTTTTAGTTAACACCTTTTGCATGAGAAGACATTTACAAGGTTTAGTTAAGTGGGCCCATTCTTGGGTGCCAACTTTGAGGTGAAGCTTCCAAGATATCTTCGAGACTAGAGTTGAGTTAAGTGTTCAGCTTGGGGTGCCTAAATTGAGGAGACTTTGGTTTTGGCTTCATGTTATAGTGTGGAACTCTACTTGCCAAATCTAGGCGTAGGTTTCTGAGAGGAGCTTTATGCTCTTGTAATTGCCAACTTTTGGGAGTTTACAATGCTCATTATTGTCTATATATTGCAACAAGTGCATAAGAGTTTTAAGAGAGTTTATTGTAGGTTGTGAAGAAGCATTGTTGAAGAAAAAAAGAAGCATATCAATCAAGGATTGATACAATGTTATTGTAATTTTATTCTAAGGTTAAATAATACAAGCATTATTGGTTTTGGTGGAGTTTTTACCTGAAAGGATTGCTCCACGTATATGTTGTGTCACTTCTATCTTTTGTCTACATTCTTCTACAATCTTCAATCTAGTTCTATAAATGATAAAATTGATCTAAAGAGAATAATCATTTACAAAGAATTGATCTAAATAGATTAATCATGCACAAATAATTGTGACAAAAAATACTTAATTAGATCTACAGTCACATAGTTTTACAAGTTTTAAGCTACAATTTTACTTTCATTTTCAACAAATTCAAGACCTTCATACTATTTTATAAAATTGTAAGATGCAAAACAATAGGGTTTATAAAACCTGCAACCCACTTAATATTTGAAAACAATTTACAAACAATCCCTGCAACTCCCTTCCGAGCTTGACATCAACCTTCAAAATGAGAATGTCGAAAATGGCAACGTTTTGGGCTTTTTTTTCATTCCAAATTATGATTTTGAAAACCCGTCGACGCAGAACCCACATTGCATTTTCCTTTCTAGTTTCTTTAAATATTATTCATTTATTCAGTGAGAAAATTAAAATGACAAAATTAAAAAACCTCAACACAAAAGCACATAAACAACTTTGTATTTCAAATGAAAACCCCTTTTCGCAAGGAAAACCCTTGGAAACCCGTCACTGAAAACCCATCTTCGCAACAAATAGCCATTCAATTTTTTCAGTGAGAACATTAAAATGAAAAATTAAAAAAATCCTTAACACAAAAACACATAAACAACTCTGCATTTCAAATGAAAACCCATTTTCGCAAGGAAAACCCTTTATTTTCCCATCAAAGAAAACCCATTTTCACAACGAATTGCCGTTCAATTTATTCAGTGAGAACACCTCAACACAAAAACACATAAACAACTTTACATTTCAAATGAAAACCCCTTTTCGCAAGGAAAGCCCTCTATTTTCTCGTCAACGAAAACCCATCTTCGCATCGAATATCCGTTCAATTCTTCATAGTTCCTAGCAGAATGACAAAATGGCATATATTTCTAGCAGATATACATACCTGCTAGCTAGTTGCCCGTGCCTGTCAAATGCATTTTGGTAGGGAGAGTGGTTGCTCTGCTTCGGCCTCCAAATGCCCGCAACTCCCTTTCGTGCTCCCCAACAACCTCCAAAATGCAAATGTCAAAAATGGCAACGTTTTGGGCTTTTTGTCCATTCTATTTTTTAGTTTGAAAAACCTATCGGCGTTGCCAAGCTTTTCCGGCAACAAAGACATGACAACACTCCAAACGACACATGCCTAATTGTTTGTCAATGCGGTCTGTCAAATCTTTCCATTGGTACATTTTGTCTAGCGCATGGGATGAAAAATAGAATGTTATGTTATAATATTACATACATAGATGCTTTTTGTCACGAGATTAGCTTCACCTATTAAGAAAAACATTCTTTTTGTAATAGGTCCCTATTATCATTAGCGGCATGATGAATCATTTAACTATATAGAAGGATGACAAACTAAACTTTAACTAAGAGTATCTAAATAATAATATATCAAGTGACTAACCATTATATTTCACATAAATTGTGTTGAGCTGTTAACAATAGGTACTAAAAATTATTATTATATA